>JADRCD010218387.1:14087-24703 GCA_019843815.1 Montemys delectorum | reverse complement strand
CTTCATCAGAATATTATTTGTTGGAAGTTTAAGTGTCAATTTTTTTGATTAAGCCAGACACGCCATCTCACACCTATAATCTCAGTACTTGAGAGGGTGATGCAGGAAGATTGCCATTGACTCAAGTCTATTCTGTGCTACCATCTCTCTCACACACAAAGGAATGATTAACCATCAATTTGTAAACATCAATTTGTTTAAAGTGTGAACATGAGCTATCTCATGTTACTGTGAGTTAGTTCTATTGTTACTTTACCTTCTCAAGATTTAGTAACAGCTTCAGGGTTTGCTTTGTGAACATACTTGCTGACATTATTTGTACATTTTCATTAAGTCCATCTGAGGTAAAGGTGAACCATGAATAAATCTCATTATAACACCTTCTGTTTAAAGAACTTCAGTGTTTTACTCAGTGTTATATCTCCGTTTACATTCTTGCTTGTGTGTATTTGCTTGTGTAACTGTTTTCTTGAGACAGACTGCTGACATGTAACAAAGACCCACATCATGCATTTCCTCAGCCTCCTCAGTGCTGGGATTACAGCTGTGTGTCATCACATCCTGCTATTTTAAGTTTGGAAATTGAATCCAAATGCTTTTATATTATGGTTTGTCAAGTGATAGAAAGTGAGTATTTCTCAATTTCACTTCTTAAAACTATATCAAAACTAAACATACACACACACATACACACACACACACACACACACACACACACACACACACACACACCATAGGTAAAACAATTACTTGTTATTACCTGTATACTGTATATCCATTCTCATAAATTTTTCCATTACATTTTCTCTCCTGAGATTTCTTCTGCTCTTACTTGTGTTAAAATATCCAATGTAAATCTATCTTTTGTTGCAATACACAATCATGTTACTTTTCCTGAGTTAGGAATCATAATTTATGTCCCACATGGACAGACTACGTTTTACTCATTATTTCATTGGACAACATTTTTAGTTAAACTGAAAATTCCTTGAGCAGAAGCAAAATGACTTTAGTGTCTTGCAGGGCACAGACCCTGCCTCAAGAATTTTTCCTTGGCCCAACATGCCATTTCCACATTGAAAGTAGAGGCTTAGTTACACAAGATCACATGCTCAGAATAGATGGAGTTGAATGCAATCTATGTCTTAGCCCATCAGTAGCAATTTAGTTTTGTCCTCTGACCCTTGGTATATGTTTAAGTTCATAATTTGGAATAATATATTCAACTTTTGTCTTTTTCACACTCTAAAGCTGACCTATGGGGAATTCAGATTTTATTTATTTTAATCATTCTCAATTTAATCTACCTAGTTTTAGCCCCCTTTGTTTGGGCTCTGTTTCCATCATTTCACTGAACAGGTAACCCATTTGTTTCTAGCAAATTCCAAAGTTAGATTGTAGTAGCAGACACTATTTCCGTGTAACACTTACTCTTAACTCTCCCTTCTGAAAATTATTTTAACTTTGGTTCAAATGGAAATTTTACTGGGGTAAATAGCTTTTAAATCTATAAAATGTGTTTCTTCCTTTGAATGCTTAGAGATTTTGGCTCATTAACTGGAATTGAAGCTTAGAGTTATCTGCCCTGGAGAGCAGCAAAAGTGGATGTCAAAAGAACTTATAGAGCTAAGAGATGAAATTTAAGGATATGGAACTGCCAAGGAGCACTGCTGTTGAAAGTGTCATTTAAATCTTCTTTCTTGGTGTATTATTTCAATGATGTGAAAGCTTTGATTTCATACAAGAGAGGTCTACTTGAGACACAAAGAGACTTCAAGAGAAGAGCTTCCCAAAGCACTATATATGAGACAAGGATTTAAAGGTACCTAGTCTTTATACAAGAGATGAAAAGAAAATGGAATTTTACTGAAAACCAGGAAAATTGTTTTCCCGTCTCTTGTTTATTTTCTATTTATCTATGTTTCTGCCATCTCACTATCATCTAAAACTTTTGATTATTTCTCCATAAATATAAGCATTACTTCTTGGTAAGGCACTTTTAACTTTCTAAACTCAAGACATCTTCCAGACTGGGTCTGACAGCATCTCTTGCCCCAGTTGCAAATCAGGATGTCACCACAAGGAAATCACTCCCAATCTCTTACCATGCCATGGACCAATCTGGGTACATCCACAGATTCACTTGTTCATAACAAATACCCACAAACTCAGAAGTGGATGTAGCTTGTGTTTATTATCTGGCAATCTTCCTGCATTTGCTGCTTTGTTTGTTTGGGTTGGTTGTCTAATGACTGAAGCCTAGATGGTTCTCAAATGAACATTTTCAGAATCAAGCAGAGGCACACTCAAATATAAATACATATGTATTTAAAGGTAAACACTTACATAATATAAGTACTACATAATATATTAAATATAAATTCATATTTAGACTAAAATAAACATCTGATATTTATAAACAATATTTTGTTTTGTACCTTTTATTTTAAATATATTGACATTTTCATTATTTTTATTTGATGTTTTATTTATTTTCATTTCAAATGTTATCCCCTTTCCTGATTTTCACACCCTCTGAAACTCCTTATCCCATACCCCCTCCTCCTGCTTCTATGAGGGTGTGCCCCAACACACCTACCCACTCCCACCTTCCTTCCCTTACTTTCCCCTACACTGGGGCATTGAGGCTTCAGAGAACCAAGGGCTTCCTCTCCCAATAATGCCTGACAAGACCATCCTCTGCTACACATATGTCTGGAGCCATAGGTCCCTCCATGTGTACTCCTTGGTTGATGGTTTAGACCCTGGGAGCTCTGGTTGGTTGATATTGTTGTTCTTCCTATAGGTTGCAAATCCCTTCAGCTCCTTCAATCCTTTCTTTAACTCCTCCATTTTTAAATAATAGAAAAGTAGGTATTGGCTAAGATAGCTTCCTAAATATCAGAGCACCAAAAATTAATCTTCCATATTTAATAGTCACTGGTCTATGCATTTTCTTCAGGCCTTATGAAATGAAAATTTCTTGTTTCTTTGTGACTCAGTTGTGTCATGTGATGTTTTTCTGGAAACTGTCTTGTGAGAGAATGTTTTGCTGAGATCATGTGGTTTTTCTCTGGAAGCTGCCTGAAAAAAGGATATGTGATGTTTTGCTAGAGATGATGCTTGAGAGAACATATGATGTTTGGAAAGGGTATAAGTATAACCTAACAGACAATGGATGATACTGCATGGTATTTGATTGCCTTGTCACTCTGCTGGTCATTGTTTGTTATGATTTCACAGAATGAAATGCACCAAAAGACTTCTTGGTGGTACTCCAGCACCTTCTTGCTACTTCTGCAGACTTAGGCCAATTGGCAGAGCCTTGCAATTTCTTCAAGTTCAAATTCATGAATGGTATTTGTAAGTGGATCAAGCTACCACTGCTGATTTGTGTGAACTTATCAGCTGATTTATTGGCAACAAAAATTGGAATCACCAAAAAGAATTATTTCTAAACAGGTCCACATCTCCTTTTGCCCCATTAACCTTGCTTTTCCACTACCTTTGGTGAGTGGTGGGATAGAAGGGAGGAAAAAGCATCTAAGAACCTTTATTAAATTAGGTATTGAACAATCTAGGCCTACATGTTGTAACATAGATACTGACTGGCTTCTGATTTAGAGATCCTAGAGGTCATGTTTATCAGCTCTGTCACATCATGCTCCTTAAAGTCAGTGAGAGAAATAGTCCCTACCTGAGGTTGAATCTTATGTAGCACTCGGTCACTGATTCACAGAATATTACTTTATCAAAAGAGTGAACTGAATCCTCTTTCCATGGGACATGAGTCAGTGAGAGGAGAGGTATCACTGCCATATTCTGCTAGAAGCCAGACTCTGGTTCCCAGTAGTCAAGGCATTGTAGAAAGTTTTATCCCATTGTAGGTTTCTTGCGAGATCTACCTATGCATTCTATTGATGGGGAATGAAACAAATCATTTAATCAGACACAATGGCAGATATAATTAATCTCCTAAGGTCAAATAACATCCAGGAGGTTTGCTAAGTCATGCTTTAGGCACTTGGGACGCATAAGCATCTGAGTTTAGGGCTTGTCCTTGATGAAAGTACTGTAATATTTCTCCTCTATATAGAGTTCAGGTTTTGGTACGTGATCCTTCCTTGCGAGGATGTCATCATCTTCAAGCCACACTGTTTTTAATTAAGAACTGATCATAAATATCAGATTTTATTTACTCATTCAGAGTTGCCTCTTTATCATTGATATGCTTAGGCAATGTGATATATAGATATATTTCCTTATTTAGAGCTTTTCTTTTATTAGTGGTGAAATACCACAGTGATAAGAATCTCAAACTAGTGAACATGGAATTCTAACATCTTTAAAATTCTTTCTTACATGTGATTTTGCCAGCTGGTGGCATCAGGACAGTGCTTAAACTGAGATAATGTTTTGTTATATGTGCTATGAAAAGGTTAGTCTTGTAATAAAAGATCATTTGTTAACATTATATCTGAACATGCCTGAAAATCCATAAATTCAAAGTTTTCAAAATAAGAGGGGGATCATATCTAAGACAAAATTGATTTCCTTCATGGCCATTGAAGAGTTAACATCTTGACTTTCCCAGGTCATTTTCTTCAACCAATTTGTAAGTTATAATTGGATTGTATTCTATACTTCTCCCTGCCCCCAACGTTTTAATATACACCCAATTAATTTAAGGATGCCTGGTCTTCAGGTTTGAACTTTATGACAGGAAGTAGAAAATATTTTCTAGTAAGGTGGAAAGTGTATATTTTAGACCTTCTTATCCAATAAATAAAATTTTATATGTTATGTTTGGTAGCCCATAAATAATCAATAAAAAAATCTAGCTACTTTAAAATATAAAAATGCAACCTTTACTGCATGTTTTTAAACATTCACACAAATATACATGGAAAGAATAAAGACTGGAAGAGGAAGGGCAAGAAAAGCTTAGGAGTGTGCTAATCTGTGTAATTGGTTAGAGTGTATCAGATACTGTTTTGCTATACTTGCTACTTTAATTCATGTTAGTACATGCCATCAGGTAGAATGAGGCAAATCAGCAATGAACAGGGAGAACAGTAAACACGCATAAATGACTCCAAAGAGCAAAGCAGTGGATAGAGCACAGAAACCTGAAGCAAACTTTTAACTCTTTTATTTATGCTATGACACATTCATAAGGCTTTGCCCTCTATATGCACAAGGTTCTCTGCTCTTACTCTTTGCTTATTCTTACTGAACTTCTCTGACTTTTCTGTGAACTATCAAATTGACAACAAATCAATTTCTATTTCCATATTTTCCTTTTGGCTTCTGTCTTCATAAAAATCATAGAGTACTGTATTATCTATGAGAAGGTTATTTATCATTTTATTTAATTAAAACAAAGTAATTTAAGCACACAAATATTATCTTCATCTTTTATTACCAATATAATATTTTTGATCACATGATGTACCACAGTTGTCCTCATTTTCTAGTTCTCCCATGTCTGCCCCCAGCCCTTGTGACCCCACCCCCAATAAAAGAGAAGAAAGAGAGAAAAAAGAAAAAAAGCCAATTTTAAATTGTGTTATTCATATACTCATTGGAGCATGTTCAATTTCCCAGTGGCCAGCCCCTTAAGATAAAACTGAGTCCTTCACATGGTTTTTATTAAATTTATTTAAAATGTTTTGTAGTGTTGCTTATTTTTTAACTAGAACATTTATGTCAATGATTAACTGAATCTAGTATTTAAAATGCATCCAGGCTGTATATTATACCTCCTAGTGTGTTATATACATGCATTCATGCCACCAAGCATTGATGAGGCACAACTTTGGAGTCAGTAGCAGCTTTTATGACATTGGATGAGTGACCTTAACAAAGAGGATCCAGAGAATTCACTGTGTCATCTGCCATGCAGACTCACACAGAAAATGTTTCTATGAACCAGGAAAGTAGATTTAGCTAGATATCACACCTCTGGGTGCCTTGACAAGGATTTCCAGAATCTAACATTATAATATATAAATGTGTTTATAACTGAACTAGTCCAAGGCATTTCATTATAGTGATCTGAACAACTATAACAATCTAATTAACATTTTCCTACATTGTATGTGATTAAATTAAAAGTGTAAGAGAACTAAAATTATGATTACTTTCTTCTATTACCAACCTTTTCCAAAAGGGAGGATCCTTCCAACTACTGCAGCTCAGTGCTGAACAATTATCTTCTAATTGACTTTTGATAACTACTTTGAATATTTAATATTATACTGTCATTAGTATGATCATTATTCATCTCAATCATGTAATTGTGGCAATTAAGGTGGCTTCTTTTTGAGAGCATGGTTCATTGATCTTTAATTATACTTATGAGAATTCAACAGAACAGAAAGGTTCCAGTGTTAGAACTCCTTTGGGTTCCACTAAAATTAGTGATGATGCCATGATGTCTTGGCAACTTCAACTTAAATTTACAGTGATGTATTGCTTCTTCATATAATAAATAATGTTTTCATTTCATTTAATAATTCATCCTTTTCACTTACCCATTTGTAAGTATTTAATGACAATCTTCTTTGTTCCTAGCAGCATACTGGGTTCTGGGTGCAAAGAGTACACATGGTGGGACTCATGGCTTCAGCTGCATTTGTAGCAGAGGATGGCCTAGTTGTTCATCAATAGGAGGAGAGTCCCTTGGTCCTGTGACGGTTCTATGCCCCAGTATAGGGGAATGCCAGGGCCAGGAAGTTGGAGAGGGTGGGGTGGTAAGTAGGGGGAGGGGGGAGAGAACAGGATTTTTTTCCCCTAGAGAGGGAACTGAGAAAGGAGATATCATTTGAAATGTAAATAAAGAAAATATCTAATACAAAAAAGAATTCCTTGCCTTTGTAGAGTTTATATCAAACATCAAGAAATAGGCAAGAAATAAAAAATAAACTAAATAATTCAATTTGAATATGGCAGAAATAGATTTGTAGAAAGGGATTTAAAATTAAATTGAAGTGTGAAGGGTGAAAAGGACTGTTATAAAAGAAAGCAACTGAAAAAAGGCAAGTCTTACCCAATCTAACTGTGTGTCTCCAAATCCTTCAAATAAAATTCTTTCCAGATACACGGGCAAATCGATATACTATTCTGTCCATTTCATCTCTGTATAACATATCAGAGATATATATGAATGAAATTAAATGGTAATTACAAATACATTAATATACCTCTCCTCCCATGCATTTGTAGGTATGTGTCATTTCCATTTATTGGTTCTGTCTCTCAGGACAATGCTGACTAATATAAACTTGGAGCAGTACTAGCTGCACATGAAAATCAATTAGTAAATACCACTGAGGGAAAGTACACAGATTGAATTACCATTTCATGGTATAATACATGGAGAAGAAGAATGAGAAAGTTAAATGATCTTTTCACCTGTATTCAGAATATCATAAAACTGGAAATCAAATCAATTTTTACACAAATGAAAATTGATGATGCATTAGGTCTTCAACTATTCTTTTGTTGCTGGAGGACCAGGATACAGAACACTATGTAGAATTCATGCATGGCTTTTCCCAGATAATGAAATAATTTCTCAAATTAATTTCATCACATTCATTTTTAGTAGTTTTTTTTTTCAAATCTCTCAAGGCATAAAAACAGTACTGCTTACACATGCTATGGAAGGACTCTATGATGCTTTGAGTATGTCTCTGGGTCTCTTGTTATGTCTCACTTACATTCCAATCTTCAGACATGGGAAACAACATCAGGTGTCTGTTCCAAAAAAGGCATTTTATTTCTCAATGTTTCTGCTTACACTTTATCTCTGCTTAGAATGTCAAAACAGAAGAAATGAGTTGCACTGAGGGTTTATTTTGTAAAACTTCTGGTGGAACTGCAAGCTTAGATTCATGCTCTTTTACTCCCATATGAATACATAAACCTTACCAACAATTTTGCTGAATATATAAATCTCTACAAATAAACTCTATATATTATTTATAAGAAATTTGAATGAAGAAGCAGCACAACAACATCAAAATACGTTTGCTCGGCATTACAAAGACATAGCAATCTAAAAAACATCTTCATTCAGTAACAGAACATTATATTGTCTCAAGATCCTAAAAGTCAACATGACCCCACTTTTCCCATTAGAAGCAAAGACAACTAGAATACAAGAATTTGCATTTCCAAGCATCTAGGAGATAATAATTGTCAGAGCCTATTTGTATTAATATTAAAGCCACCTTTTGATAATAAGAATAATTTGAACTTATTACAAGTAAAGAAGAGCTAAGATCAATCTACCCATTGTACCAGCATAAATTTCTACAAATATATTCCATGACAAAAAAAGAGAAAGATTTTCAAATGGTATGCAGAAGTGAAAAATAAATGGTAATACATGTAAATTTAATGGTTCATAGAAAATGAATGATAGCAGAAGATATGACACATTATTTCTAGTTCTGGAATACTAAAAAGACTGCAATATTGGCATAATACAATTTGTAGCTTGGAAAAGAAAGTGAATAGGACCAACAAAGCACAGGTGACAAAATTTAGACATTTTAGTGTAAGATATGAGCTCTTACTTCAATGGATAAAGAGGAAGAACAATAGAAGATGATTTCTAACATTAAAAACATAAGCACACATATCCCTGTGTCCATATCACCTACACATACACACACATGCACAACACATACATTACAAATATGCAAATGAATAAACCACACATGTATATAGCACACACACATATACAATTGTATTATACTGCAATGAAAACAAGAACTTTGAAATATACATTATATATCTCTATGAACAAAAGTATTAAAAAGTGTTATTACAACCATTTTGATGTGTGATGCACTATCTGGAGAGAGAGGAATTCCTTGAGAAGAAATAAGAAATTTTATGAAACATAAATATTTGTCTGAAAGTATCAGGGAACATTTCCTACACATAGAAAGGAACAAGATTCATGTGACAAACCACTTCAACTATGAGTACCTTCAGGCAGGGAACTAATGCTATCTCTGTGTCATGCAGAAGTCTTGATATCTTATTTTAGTGATGGTACACTTATTGTCTACGAACTAAATCTGGTGGACAGCATAGTTATATAGCTCAAGATGGGAATGGATGGCTTTTACAATTTTATTTCAAACATTAAAACCAGTTTTATTTGTATATTTCTTATGTACGTGTGTGTGTTTGTGTGTGTGTGTGTGTGTGTGTGTGTGTGTGTGTTTGCTGTATGTAAATTGTGCTTAGGCATGTACCACATGCAGAGATCAGAGAACAATCTGTTGGAGGCTCTTTTCTCTTTTTATCATGTGAATCCTGGGGATGCAACTTGTGTCTTCAAATGAACTTATTAACAGAGCCATGCCACCAGCTCAATTTTTATATTTTGAGGTAGAGAACTATCTAAAGAACTATAATTTGCTAATATTTTATAATAGCCTTTTTATACTCCCCCAGTACTTCTGTGTGAAATTTTATATGTGATTAATTTTATGAGAAATCAGAGGGCAGTTGGATCATATTGCCACACAAAGATCACAGCACCTGTGGATGGAAGCTAAAACTACATAATACTATGATCACACAAGCTCTGGCAAGTGTATAAGCAGTTAGTTATCTTAAATCACTTATATTCCTGAGAATGGGTTGTAATGTTCTCCAGCCAGGTAAAAATAATCTATCACGAGCCCCAGGAATCAGGCGGGACCAGCCGGGAGGCATAGGCCTCAGGAATTGCAGGGGAGTCCAGGATTGCAGGGACAGGATCCTCTCAGCTTCCGAGTGACAGAGCTGGATCAGCGACCCTCTCTGCCCCTTCCCTGCAAGTGGAGGGGCTGCCTCCAGAGAGTGCTTAACCCAGAGACTCAGGAGAGATTCACCATTTTCTCTCAGGTGACTTTCTAAGGCAAGACCAGCCAGGAGGCACTGGCCTCAGGGGAGGGCTTCCCTCCAGGACCAGCTTCAGCCCAAGGACTCAGGTGAGATCTGCCATTTTCTCTCTGGTGCCCTTTTAAGACGGGACCAGCTGGGAGGCATAGGCCTCAGGAATTGCAGGGGAGTCGCAGGACTGCAGGGACAGGATCCTCTCAGCTTCCGAGTGACAGAGCTGGATCAGCGACCATCTCTGCCGCCTCCCTCCTAGGGGAGGGCTTCCCTCTAGGACGAGCTTCAGCCCAAGGACTCAGGTGAGATCCGCCATTTTCTCTCTGGTGCCTTTCTAAGGCGGGCCAGCTGGGAGGCACAGGCCTCAGGAGTCAAAGGGGAGTTGCAGGGCGGCAAGGACAGGTCAAGCTCTAGTCAGAGACACCAAGAACTTCTAACACCAGAGATCAAGAGATGGCGAAAGGCAAATGCAAGAATCCTACCAACAGAAACCAAGACTGCTTGGCTTCACCGAAACCTAGTACTCCCACCTCAGCAAGACCTGGATATCCCAAAACACCAGAAAAGCAAGATTTGTATCTAAAGACATATCTCACAATGCTGATAGAGGAACTTAAGAAGGACATGAATAACTCCCTTAAAGAAATACAGAAGAACACAGATAAAGAGGTACAAGCCCTTAAAGAGGAAACAAAAAAATTCCATAAAGAATT
>JADRCD010218387.1:0-13987 GCA_019843815.1 Montemys delectorum | reverse complement strand
GGGCAGAAGATAACATGGACAACATTGGCAGAACAGTCAAAGAAACTACAAAATGCAAAAAGACCATAACCCAAAATATCCAGGAAATCCAGGACACAATCAGAAGACCAAACCTAAGGATAATAGGTATAGAAGAGAGTGAAGACCTCCAACTTAAAAGGCCAGTAAATATCTTCAACAAAATTATAGAAGAAAACTTCCCTAACCTAAAGAAAGAGATGCCCATGAACATACAAGAAGCCTATAGAACTCCAAAGAGACTGGACCAGAAAAGAAATTCCTCCCGCCACATAATAGTCAAAACACCAAATGCACAAAACAAAGAAAGAATACTAAAAGCAGTAAGGGAAAAAGGTCAAGTAACATATAAAGACAGGCCTATAAGAATTACACCAGACTTCTCACCAGAGACTATGAAAGCTAGAAGATCCTGGGCAGATGTCATACAGACCCTAAGAGAACACAAATGCCAGCCTAGACTACTATACCCAGCAAAACTCTCAATAACCATAGAGGGAGAAACCAAAGTATTCCATGACAAAACCAAATTCACACAATATATTTCCACAAATCCAGCCCTTCAAAAGGTATTAAATGGAAAACTCCAACACTAGGAGGGGAACTACATCTCTGAAAAAGCAAAAATGTGATTTTCCAACAAAACTAAAAGAAGATAGAGACATGAACAGAATGGCAGCTCTAACTACAAAAGTAACAGGAAGCAACAATTACTTTTCCTTAATATCTATTAACATCAATGGACTCAACTCACCAATAAAAAGACATAGAGTATCAGATTGGGTACATAAACAGGACCCAACATTTTGCTGCATACAGGAAACCCACCTCAGTGACAAAGACAGACACTACTTCAGAATAAAAGGCTGGAAAACAATTCTCCAAGCCAATGGTCCCAATAAAAAAGCTGTCCTCTGAGAGGCTCCATCCAGCAGCTGATGGAAAGAGATGTAGGCACTCTCACCCAAATATTAGTTGGAGCTAGGGAGGTTTACAGAAGAGTATTGAGGGACCCGAAGAGAAAGGAACTTCACAGAAGACAGAGTCAACTAACCTGGACCTTTAAGAGCTCCCAGAGACTGAATTACCAACAGAAGTGTGAGGTCAGGGTAGAACTGCATATATGTACCAGAAGAGCGTCTTGGTCTTTAAGTAGCTCCTCAACTACTGGACCAGGGATGTTCCCTGAGCCTGTTGTCTGCCTGCCTGTGGATCCCGTACCCCTAAATGGTCTGCCTTGCTGGACGCAGTCAGAGAGGATGACCCTAATTCAGAAGCAACTCACTGTGCAGGGAGAGGGTTTTAGAAGCTTCCTAAAATATGTACATATATGAAAGAAGTTTCACAGTGACTGTATAATGAGGGAGAAAATGTCCTAATCAAATAGCATAGTCTGCCAAGTAAAATCTCCAATACTAGGAATAGCTTATATCCTTTTCAATTGTTAGCCAAAGATGTCTCACTGATGCCTCCAAACATCACAGGGTATTGCCAAGGCTATTGTCACCCTCCATAACCTGATAGTAAGAGCCTGTTGCTGAAGAGAAAGTATGCTTATGTAATTAGACATGGGGAAAGACAACTAACACCCAATCAGAAGCCTCACCCAGTACTAAGTAGGGGTCTATGAGCTCTAAGTAGCTCTGGATTTGCTACTGAAGGAGAAAACTATTTGTCAATCTCACATAGTCATGAAACACATTTAATACAATACTAACCTACCTGAAAAATTCACTGGAAATATAACTGTACAAATGTTATGGGGGTAAGTAATGACTTTTTCATTAGATTGAAAGCCAAGACAGAATCCAGACTTGACACTATTAAAGTGGTTAAGACCCTGAGGTTAGATACATCATGGGCCTAGTGGAATACTTAGTATTATTATTGTGCTAAAGTAACATAGTAATAAAATGACTCCCAATGACATGTTACTCTACCCACAGGTCACTGCATTTCTCATCAGAGATTTATATTGCAATTGATATTAACTAGCACAGAGAACCACAACTGGCCAATGTGCAGAGACTCACTGAAGCACTGAGGCTTTAATGGGATGTCTTTGATCAGCCCATGGCACCAGACTCAGAGATCCATGTGGAAGAGAAGGAAGGAGGATTTTAAGTGTCTGAGGTGACAAATGACTCCAAAGAAATACCATTTTTTGCAGATGTTAAAAGGCTATTGCACATATGAACTGACATAGATAATGACTACATGCCTAAGATTTAGAAAACTCAAATCAAACAACATTCAGCACTGAAAGGGCAAAGTAGACATTGGATCCCACCATTAACCAAGAAACTACCTAAAATTTATACGAGATAGCAGAGTAAAGATTAGGTTTTTTTCAATGGAATATTAGTTCACCAACAAAAAATGACTTTTGTGTGTTCTTTATATGTGCTTAATTTGTTAATTTGTTTGGATATTTTTTCTTTATTTTCAAATTGTTTATTGTGATTTTTTTGAGAGGTAAAAAGAATATGAAGTTAGGTAGGAAGGGAAACTATAAAAGTATATTGTATGAAAATTGGAAAACTAAGTGTAAAATCCTTTTTCAGGATCAGTTAAAAATAATCAAAATTTAATTAATACTGTAAAACAAATAAGTAAAATTATATTCTATTTTAAGAAAAATGTTATTTTTAACATTGAAGAATACTCAAAACTAATATTGTATAGATACTCTAATACTAACGTATATGGAATGAATTAAGGATAATTATGGTGTACAGTGAGTTTATAGTGACTAAGCAGGTAATCCAGCTAAAATATATCACCATTCTATATCCCATTTCTGCAAATATCCAAAGAGACTCAGACTGAATATTCATAAAACTCAAAAGTTATCATGGAGTGGAAAGAAATATATAATCAAATTATAAAAGAACAAAACTAAAATCTGACAATGACAGAATAATCATAAAATACTATTACAGACATCTTCCTTCTGGCCCACAACTCAGTCCAGAGCTGACATTTCAGACCCCCTCCCACACCAAGAACACTCCAAGGTGCTTTAACACAAGAGGTTCAAAGGTGAGACACACACCCCCACCCCAATACCTGGCTTAACTGGGATCCTACCGGGCCCAGCAGAGATATACTCTCTTCAAACTGCCCTATCTGAGACATATCTTCCTTCCAGCCTACAACTCAGCCTGGGGCAGAACCCGTATATCACACCCCCTCCCAAACCCAGATACAACTTAACATCCAGGAGCTCCATTACAACTAGGCTTACAGGCTCACAAGAGGGAAGGCTCCAGTCAGAGACAGCAAGGCCAGTTAACCCAATATAACCAGATGGCAAGAGGCAAGTGCAAGAACATAAACAACAGAAACCAATGCCACTTGACAATATCAGAACCCATGTCTCTCACCACAGCAAAACCTGGATACACTAACACACATGAAAAGCAAGATTCCGACCTAGAATTCTATTTCATGAAAATGATAAAGGCCCTTAAGGAGGATACAAATAACTCCCTTAAAGAAATATAGGAAAACACAATCAAACAAGTGAAGGAATTGAACAAAAAAGTTTAGGATCTAAAAATGGAAATAGAAAGAATAAAGAAATGACAAATGGAGTCAACCCTAGAGATGGAAAACCTAGGAAAGATATCAGGAGTTACAGGGGCAAGCATCACAAAAAGAATACAAAAGATAGAAGAGAGAATCTCATACATAGAAGATGTCATAGAAGATATTGGAACAACACTAAAAAAAAACCACAAAATGCAAAAAGCTTCTAACCCAAAACATCCAGGAAATTCAGGAGTCAATGAAAGGACCAAATCTAAGAATAATAGGAATAGAAGAGACAGAAGATTCACAATGTACAGGGTCAGGAAACCTCTTCAACAAAATCATAGAAGAAAACTTCCCAACCTAAAGAAAGAGATGGTCATAAATATACAAGAAGCCTACAGAACTCTAAATAGATTGGACAAGAAAAGAAATTCTTCCTGCCACACAATAATCAAAACAAAAATTTACAGAACAAAGAAAGAATATTAAAAGCAATACGGGGAAAAGGCCAAGTAAAATATAAGGGCAGACCTATCAGAATTATACAAGAGTTTACAACAGAGACTCTAAAGGTGTCAAGATCTAGTACAGATGTTATACAAATCTTAAAGGAACACAAATGCCAGCCCAGGCTACTATACACAGGAAACCCTAAATCACCATAGATGGAAAAACCAATATATTCCATGACAAAACCAAATTTAAACAATATCTTTTCACTAATCCATCCCTACCAGGGATAATAGAAAAACACCAACACAAAGAGGGAAACAACACCCATGAAACCCCCCAAAAAAATTATCAACACAACCCCCCAAAAAAGAGAACCAAAAAAACCATAATACTACCACCACTCACAACAAAAATAACAGGAATCAACAATCATCTTTCTATAATATCTCTCAATATTAATGCATTCAATTCCCTAATAAAAAGATGTAGGCTAACAGGCTGGATACATAAACAGGACCCAGAATTTTGTTGCATACAGGAAATACACATCAGTGACAAAGACAGACACTATCTCATACTAAAGGACTGGAAAAAATTTTCCTAGTAAATATTTCCAAGAAACAAGCTGTAATAAGCATTCTAATATCCAATAACATATACTTTCAACCAAAAGTTGTCAAAAGAGATATGGAAACATATTTCATACTCATCAAAGAAAAAATGCACCAAGATGAACTCTCAATTCTGAACACCTACACCCAAAATGCAAGGGTACCCACATTTTTAAATGAAACATTACTAAACCTCAAAACACAAATTGAGAGCTGGGCTGGGGGTGGTGTACGCCTTTAATCTCAGCACTTGGGAGGCAGAGGCAGGTAGATTTCTGAATTCAAGGCCAGCATGGTCTCTGGTCTATGGAGTGAGTTCCAGGACAGCCCGGGCTACACAGAGAAACCCTGTCTCAGGAAACACACACACACACACACACACACACACACACACACACACATTGATTCTCAAACAGTAATTATAGGAGACTTCAACACTCTACTCTCACTAATGGGCAGATCATGAAATCAGAAACTCAGTGAAACTTAGAGAAATTATGAACAAAATGGACTTAACAGATATCTACAGAACATTTCACCCTAAAACAAATATATATACCTTCTTAGTACATCATGAAACCTTCTCTAAAACTTACTATCTAATCATGCACAAAACCATAAAATTCTTGCAAACCAAATCCAAGAACATATCAAAGTGATCTCTGATCAGAATCAAGGAGATTTCATCACAGGGATGCAAGGATTGTTTAATATATGGAAATCCATGAATGCAATCCATTATGTAAACAAATACAAAGAAAAAAATCACATGATCATCTCATTAGATGGTAAAAAAGCCATAGACAAAATACAACACCACTTCATGGTAAAAGTCTTGGAATGATCAGGAATTCAAAGTATATACCTAAATGTAATAAAAGCAATATACAGCAAACCAAAGCCAACATCAAATTAAATGAAGAAAAACTTAAAGTAATCCCACAAAAATCAGAGACAAGACAAGGCTGCCCACTCTCTCCCTATTTGTTCAATACAGTACTCAAAGGTGAAGATAGAGCAATTAGACAACAAAAGAAGGTCAAGTGATACAAATTGGAAAAGGAAAGGTCAAAGTATCACTATTTCCAGATGCTAAGGTAGTTTACATAAGTTTGGAAGTGGTGGCAGATGACTTTATTCCTAGTGCTTGGGAGGCAGAGACAGGCAGATTTTTTAATTCAAGGCCAGCCTGATCTGCAGAGTGAGTTCCAGGATAGCCAGGGCTACACAGAGAAAACCTTTCTCACCCCCCAAAAAATATAAAGAACTCCTACACCTGATACACAACTTTAGCAAAGTGGCTGGATATAAAATTAAATCAAGCAAATCAGTTGCCTTTTTTTTACACGAAGAATATTCAGGATGAGAAAGAAGATAAGGGAACAATACCCTTCACAATAGTCGCAAATAATATAAAATATCTTGATGTAGCTCTAACAAAACAAGTGAAGCATCTGTATTACAAAACTTCACGTCTCTGAAGAAACAAATCAAAGGAGACCTCAGGACATGGAAGGATCTCCTATGCTCATAGATCTGTAAGATTAACATAGTAAAAATGGCCATATTATCAAAAGCAATCTCCAGACTCAATGCAATCCCCATTAAAATTCCAACTCAATTCTTCATAGATAGAAAGAGCAATTCTTCCAGAATAGCAAAAATAATTCTCAACAACAAAAGAACTTCTGAGGGAATCACCATTGCTGACCTGAAGCTATACCACAGAGCAGTAGTGGTAAAACTGCAGAATATTGGTACAGAGACAAACAGGTAGATCAGTGGAATAGAATTGAAGTCCCAGAAATAGACCCACACCCATGTGGTCACTTGATCTTTGATAAAGACGCCAAAACAGTGGAAAAAAGACAACATTTTCAACAAATGGTGCTGGTCTAATTGGTGGTCTGCATGTAGAAGAATGCAAATTGATCCATTTTTATCTCCTTGTACAAAGCTAAAGTCCAAGTGGATCACAGACCTCCACATAAAACCATATAAACTTAATCTAATAGAGGAGAAAGTGGGAAAGAGACTTGAACACATCAGCACAGGGGAAAATTTCCTGAAGGAAACACCAATGGCTCAGGCTCTAAGATCAACAATGGACAAATAGAACCTCATGAAACAGAAAAGCTTCTATAAGGCAAAGGACACTGTCAATTGGACTTAATGGCAACCTACAGATTAGGAAAAGATCTTTTATCATCTCTACATCTTTACCTCTGATAGAGGGCTAATATCCAAAATATGTAAAGAACTCAAGATGTTAGAAAAGTAAATAACACAATTAAACATTGTACTGTGAAGTTTCAGTGCCCCAGAGTAGAGTAATGCCAGGGTACTGAGGTGGGAGTGGGTAGGTAAGTGGGGGAGCAGCCTCAAAGAGGCAGGGGGAGGAGGAATGGGATGTTGGGTTTGCAGAGGGGAAACTGGGAAAGGGGTTATCATTTGAAATGTAAATAAATAAAATATCCAATAAAAAATGGAGTACTGAGCCAAACAGAATTCTCAAATGAGAAATCTTGAATGGCCTAGAAACATGTAAAGAATTGGTTAAACTTCTCAGTAATCATGGATATGCAAATCAAAACAACTCTGAGATTCCATTTTTACACCAACCAGGATAGCTAAAAGAAAAAAACTCAGGCTACACCAGATCCTGGCGAGGATGTAAATAAAGGAAGAGAAACACCTGTCCATTGCTGATGGAATTGCACACAGGTACAACCACTTTGGCAGTTTCTCAAAAAATTGACAACAGCTCCTGGGTATAATCCCAAAAGGTGCTCTGATACATAACAAGGACATGTGCTCTACTACATTTATAGCAGCCTTATTTATATTAGGCAGTATCTGGAAACAACCCAGATCTCCCAGAAGAATTAATACAGAAAATGTGGTACATTTACTCAATGTACTCAGCTATTAAAAATGATGACTTCATGAAGTTTGTAGGCAAATGGATGGAACTATAAAATATTTTCCTGAGCGAGGTAATCCAGACCTAAAAGGACATATATGGCATATACTCACTGATGCATGGATATTAGCACAAAAGCTCAGAGTATCCACCATACAATCCAAAGACCATATGATGCTTAACAAGAAGGAATGTCAAAGTGTGGATGCTTCAATTCCACTTACGATGGGGAACAAAATATTCATGGCAAGCAGAGGGAGGGAGGGATCTAGGTTCGAGAGGGGAGGAAGAAGAATAAAATAGTAGGAGTAGGATCAAGTATAGGAAGAGACAGGAGAGAAGTTAAGAGGGCCAGGAGAAAGAATAGAAATAAGTAGCATTGGGGGTGGGGTGACTTGGGGAACCACTAGAAACTCCCAGATGTCAGGGATGTGAGAGGCTTCCAGGATCCAGTGGGAATGACATTAGCTGTAATACACAACAGCAGAGATTTAGAACCTGAAGATACCATCTACAGTAGATATACATGGCCCCCATTGGAGGGATGGGTCCACCCACCCATCAAAAAAATTTTAACCCAGAATTGTCCCTGTCTAAAGGAGCAGGGACAAAAATGGAGCAGAGGCTGGAGGAAAGGTCATCCGGAGACTGTCCACTATGAGGTCCTTTCCCTTCACAAACACTAAAACCCGGCACTATTGCTGATGCCAAGATGGGCTTACAAACAGGAGCCTGGTATGGCTGTCCTCTGAGACACTCTGCCAGTACCTGACTAAGACAGATGTAGATCCTCACAGCCAATCATTGGACTGAGGGGACCCTATGGAAGAGTTATGATAAGGGCTGAAGGAATTGAAGGGGACTACAACTCCATAGGAAGTACAACAGTATCAATTAACAGGACCTCTCAGAGCTCCTAGGGATTAAACCACCTACCAAAGAATATACATGGGCTAATCCATGGCTCCAGCTATATCTGTATCAAAGGACTGCCTCTTCTAGCATCATGGGAGGGGTGGGTGCTTGGTACTGTTGAGGCTTGATGCCCAGAGAAGGGGGATGCTATAGGGGTGAGGCAAGAGTGGGTGGGTGGGGGATTACTCTCTTAGAGACAAAGGTTAGGGGTATGGGATGGGGTGTTCATGGAGGGGAGACCGGGAAGAGGAATAACATTTGAAATGTAAACAAACAAAATGATTAGTATAAAGAAGAAAGAAATGGACAAGGGAGAACAATGTATATTCCACAAAAATTTTCTGCATTTGTGAAGATCATAAATTCCAGAACCACTTGGGATATATAGACATTCAGAATATAAAAAAAAACCAGGAGCATACAAAAAAAGTGTATTATGTTCTTTCCAATGTCTGGTATAATTTGTATGTTAAGGCTGGAAAATGGCTCAGAGGTTAAGAGCACGTGCTGCTCTTCTAGAGGACAGAAGGTCAGTACCTACTTCTCAAATGTGGAGCTCATAACTTGCTGGAATTCCAGTTTCTTTTCTGGCTTTTGTATGCACCTACACACACACACACACACACACACACACACACACACACACACACACACACTGTTAAAAAATAACTAAGTCAAGAGGAATGCCTTTTTTGTTTTGTATAGCAAAATTTCCTTTAAGGACATACTGATACATAAACTCTGCTACAGATACTCACAAAACAGTTTATAATTTCTCTTGTCTGTACGAACATTACCACTTGCATTTTAACAACTAACATAGGAACTTGAAGCCACAACCCAACACACTGCTTTCAGGAAACTGACCTTCACTTTGTAGTTGGAGCCTTGTAGAGCTGTGACTCCAATCAAGAGATAGTATGAAGTGTTTAATGAAATTTAGTCCCAAGTCTATTGGACTAAAATTCTTGCCACTGAAGTCTGAAAGATCTGAATTTAAATGAATTTTACTGTTCAGTGACTGAGTTTAATCAGGGAAGCCAATATTGCCATGGAATGGGGGAATAAGGCCTGTGTCAGATGTTGTGAGGAAACTTAAGTTACGTGATTCATATGAAATGTCTGTCTGAGTGCTTGGCATTTGCAGGTCCCATCATCAATGAGATGATTTCTATGTCTTTATCCAAGAACTTCATTAAGTCCTCATACCCTAAAGTACTATTGATAGTTAGATGGGTCCAGGGTCACTGACATTATTTTAAAATATAACACAAGTAAAACAACTCTGAAATTGAGACTTGAGCATTTTGAGAGTTTAAATCAAGTTAAATTTAAGTAACTCTAAGTACAAGAGAAGAGCATTTATGAAGTCATAGACAATATTGGAATTTAATTCATTATCACTGATTGAAGGATATTAATGTACCTCTGTGAATATGTTATGAGTTGTTTATTCAATCTTTATACAATAGCATATTAATTGGTATGTTAATTTTTCTGAGCACCTCACCATTGTACCTCACTCTTGAACCTCACCCTTGTATCTCCATCCTCCTCTATATATTCTATCACTATTGATCAAGCTTCCTCTTAATTAAGCCATTCTTGTTTATTTGTTTGTTTGTTTATTTGTTTATCCTCATATTATATAGAGGAATTTTCATACAGCAACATGGGTTCTTTGGCAAGGAATCATATCCAAAGACCTTCAAGATTTATGTGATGTGTCCAGAATACAGACATGCCCTGGATTACAGTTTGATCTTGCTTTAATACAGGTATGCCTTTAGTACACACCTTTAATCCCTAACAATGAAGGTAAGGTTAGTTTATAGAAGGAAAGAGCCATGTTTGAAAGTAATGTCTAATAAGGGACAAAGTACTGAATCAGAGAAAGATTTGGCAGAACGAGTCAAAGATGAGTAGAATATTTCCAACTCACATTAGAATAGCACAAGAAAGAGAAGTTACTTAAGAGCAGCAGAGCAGCAAGACAGACAAGTTGTGGTGGTGGTGGTGGTGGTGGTGGTGGTGGTGGTGGTGGTGGTGGTGGAGGTGGTGGTGGTAGTGGTGGTGATCTGTGTGTGTGTGTGTGTGTGTGTGTGTGTGTGTGTGTGTGTGTGTGTCTGTGTGTGTATGTGGGTGTGTGTGTTGTCACTTTTACCAGGACAGCTTTACAGAGACTGGTTGAAGAGAGAACTATCTAGACACAGGTGAAGATAGAATGAGTAAGAGAAGAGAAGGAGCCAGAACTTTAGAACATATTGCTAAATTAATATGAAGCCAGACAGAACAATTCAGGCAGCTTAGAGAAGCAGCATTGAATCAGTTATATGGGGGCTAGAAGCGTACAAGCCTAACATAGGTACAGTTAGAACAGAGACAGAAACACTCTGAGCTCAGCCCAAGCCATGTATTCACAGAGCTTGGGTATGGCTCTCATCTGATCCTTTCATCCAGAAAATAAATGAGTATTCCCAAGATTGTTCTGTGACCTCATTCATATAAGGATAAAGTTTGACTTGGCACATTTTCACATTTCTTAGAAAAACATGTACCTATTTTTAGACAATAATTTAAACATTAATGATTTAATCTTTGAGAGAACATTCTTCCCTTCATTTTCAAGCATTCCTAGATTACCACTAAAAGAACTCTGCTGGTTAGAGGTAGACGCTCACAGCCAACCATTGGACTGAGCACAGTGTCCAGATGGAGGAGTAGGAGAAGGGACTACAGGAGCTGAAGGGGTTTGCATCCCCGTGGGGGGAGCAACCAGCCAGATCTGCAAGAGGTCGCAGGGACTTGACCAGCAACCAAAGAGTACACATGGAGGGATCCATGGCTCAGGCCACATAGGTGGTAGAGAATGGCCTTATTGGACATCAGTTGGGAGGAGCAGCCCTCGGTCCTCTGGGGATTCGATGCACCAGTGTAGGGAAATGGCAGGGCAGGAAGATGGGAGTGGATGGTTGGGTGGGGGAGCACCCTCATAGAGGCAGGGAGAGGGGTACTGGGATAGGGGGTTTCTGGAGGGGATACCCGAAAAGGGGATAACATTTGAAATGTAAATAAAGAAAATATCAATAAAAGATAAAAAAGGGGAGGAGGATCCTTAAATATGTTTTACACACTCTTAAGTTACTAAAGCTAGATCAGAGTTTACTGTATTCAGAAGAGTCTAGATAACAGTCATGCTTCTAAGTAATCTAATAAGTGTAGATGTGGGTAGTGAACTTACTCATTCCATGTCCCATATATATATATATATATATATATATATATATATACTATCCAAATTAACAAGCTTAATACATCATGCATATATCTGGTTGCTACCCAAAATAGAATGGTCATATGTTCTTCCCACATTTACTGCAAACCGTTCTAATCTAGTGAGCAAACTGGGGAAATGTATGCATTGTTAGCTAATGTGGTCTTAAAAGTAAGGTCCTGGCCATGCATTTTTAACACAAGTTTTTGTGAAGTTGATATAAACTGCTATCACATCTATCACGTTTTTTTGCTTTAAATAATTAGTTCCATTTTATACTCCTACACAGGAAACCCTCCCTAGATTGCCCCCCACTTTTCCCCCATCTTTTTTTTTCATTCTGCTTTACACAATGGAAGAAGTTATTAGAATCTTGGATATTAAAATGCAGTGATGTTTACAGAAGCTGTTGGAAAAGGTTGAATGCAAGTTTGAAAGTGTTACCTGCTAATTGTATTTGCACTCATATAACAGCAACATAAAACTTAATAGTTTTCAACAAGCTTAAGGAAAAGATGGGTTGATGTTGCTCGCAATGTTCCCTCATTTTGTGGCTACTTGTAGCATATCTATTTGTTCATTTTTCTTTATTTTTATCTATATTTTATTTATCTATCTACTGTCTATCTATCCATCTGTTAATCACCTATCTACCATGAACATAGACATATTACTTCTTGGTGCTAGAAGTAATATAAATATGGAGATGCAATGAGTAAGTTCACTACCTTCATACACAATTAATTATTAGTTTACTAAGAAGTATGAACACGTTATCTAGTGAGCACAATAAACTATGATCAAGATTTAGCAACTTAAGTATGTGTAAGATCATGAATCCCCTTTTGTTGACTATTTATCCTTGAAGTCACAATGATAAGATGAGCTACCCAAACATGATCTGAATACTCATTATTAATTTGCTATCTTGCTAAAAACAGATAATTTTGAAGAGTAAAATTTGATTATTCATCATCTATCTTTATTCTATCTATCTATCTATCTATCTATCTATCTATCTATCTATCTATCTATCATGTACAGGTACTTGTTATTTTGTTTTTCAAAACAGTTTGTGTGTGTGTGTGTGTGTGTGTGTGTGTGTGTGTGTGTGTTTGTAGCCCTGAATATTCTGAAACTTGCTTTGTAGACTATGCTGGCCCTAAATGCAGAGATGCACCTGCATTTGCCTCTCAAGTGCTGGGATTAAAGGCATTAAAAAAACCCAGCCTTTTATATCTCCCATGGCCAAATAAGTCAATACAGAAACTCTAGATGAATGCAGATAATTTCAACTTGACTATGAACTTCTCTTTGCCTTTTGACTGCAATAAACAGGCACAACACTACAATTATAAATTGACAGCTACTCATTTTCAAATAAACATAGTTGCAAGCAGGAACTAATAACAAAGCAAAAGATATTTTACCTCACAATATCTTTTGAAGAATCAAATGGAATAATTACAAATATACTTTGTAAAATATAAAGTGCCAGAGAAATACTAATTACCATCATCAGTGTCTTTATTGTTTGTGCTACACTTATACATAGTGAAGTGGTGACCTGTCATCTGTGTATGATCCTTGAAGGCATAATGGTAAGAACAGCTGCCTGAATAGTCTCTGAACACTCACTATTAATGTGCTGTCTTGTTATAAACAGAGAATTTGGAAGAAGACAAATTCATTATTCATTCATATGCTAGTATGAATTATTCACACTCCCATATGAATTAATTAAATCAGATCGTTTTGATCATAAATAGTAGTCAGAAATAACCTTTCTAATATATAACAGGAACTTGGAGTAGATTTTAACTCATTGAATATGGGTAAAGATTCAGAGATGGTTATTGCCCTGGAGATGCATACTCTTAGTTTAAGTTAACCATGTTCAAATGAGAGACATTACAATGCCCTGTAAAACTATTAGTATGTGATTCGTGAACAAATCAGTGGCTTCAGAGTATAGCCAGTGTATCATCTTCTAAGTATATCACCTCTATCTTCCCCCTTTCATTTCCAGCCTGATAGTCCCTTTTCATGAGCCAAGTTGTATGAACTCTACTTTTTGTGATGCATACTCCTGCACACATACACATGTGCATACACTTATACACACATGCACACAGAAATACATATGCATAGTCATTTACATATACCACATATATGTACACACAATGCACACAAGCACTTACATATGTTCACACACAAACATATGTGCATGTGTACACATAACATATATATATGATT
>JADRCD010218386.1:0-12445 GCA_019843815.1 Montemys delectorum | reverse complement strand
GTTAGCCAGAACCATTGCACCTTTCTGCATCCAGTCTGTCAGTGTAACTTGTGCGTGAGTCTCTGGGGGTACTTTTGATACTTTTGTTGCAAGTCAAGACTGTAGTTCACACAGCTGGCTTTTACACTAAAAGCTTAAAGAGGTCTTTGTTGCTTGGCTTCATGTCCTTACAGCTGGCACTTTTTGGTCTCTCTGCTACAGGTTTTGCTCTAGCCTGCCTAGGTTATTCCCATGGTCAAGGTCAAGTTGGCTCACAGCAAGGTGTAATAAGCACTGGATGGAATGGGACCATCACAAAGTAGAATACGTAGGGGTTTAGGAAACAGCAAATTGTTCCCCTTTGGTTCCAGAGGCTGAGGGTCTGAAGTCAAGATTGATTTCTTCGATGGGTCACGTGGTAGAATCTGTTTTATTTCCCAGCTTTGGTTTCCTGGCAACCTTTGCCCCATCTTGGTTAGTACTCCCAGCAGCTTGGTCTCTGTCCTCACGGACTCACAGTGTCCTTCTTCCCTGTGTGACCTCTGGGTTCTGATTTCCCTCTTTCTGTAAGGTTGGCATATCCCAATGACCTCATTTTAACCTGGTCACCTCTGTCTCCATCTCCTGCCTCCATCTCCGGCTCAGGATTCCAACACATCATTTTCAGGCACCTCTTGCTCATTTTCAGAATGTAACCTACTCAACAAAGAAGGGCACCTTTCAGAAATTCACCCAGGAGGAGCTGCCACCTGCTCCAGGGGTCTGCCATCTTCCTTTCATTCTTCCTGTCGCCATCCTTATGCAGCCAGAACACAGCTCTGCTCTCTCCACAGTATCTCTGTCTTTGGAATCACAACACCCCTGTCTGTTCTCTTCTTTCAAGATCATCTTCCGGAACAACCTTGTGCGCAATTGGTCCTGATGACTCCTTTTGAATTATTCCTGGGACCTTGCTTGTGCATGTCTGTACTTGAGCCTGGCTCTTTCACATCCTTCGTAAGTGCTTTAAAAATAAGGACCATTTCTGCTTATACTGTCACACTGCAAAACAAATGTCTGCAATGGATGTACCCATTTCCTTATTCTTTTTTGTAACATGGCTACTAGAAGCCTTTCATTAAATATCTTTGTTTGCTTTGTATTTCTGTTGAGCATCTTTGGTTACTGCTTTCTTCTATCCATCTAGAAAAATCTGCATGGGCCAGCTCAAGCGTGAAGGCTGGACTGAATGTTGCTTATCAGATTAAATGGTGGCCTGCTCAAAAGACTTATCTACCAAAGCCTGTGAATCTGACTTATTCTGGGAAAATACTTTAACAAGTTGGTGTAAGATCCTCCTGGATTATCAGGTGATCCATGAAGCCACTGCAAACATCCTTTAATAAGATCAGGCACACACAGGAGGTGTAATCGTCAAAGTCCGGGCAGAATTGGGCTGATCCATTTATACCAGGATTCCTGGCCACCCCCAGAGAGAAAAGCAAAGAACTGTACCTTCTTAAATCTTCCAGCAAGAATTCATCTACCCAGACCTCCACTTTCTATTTCTGTCCTTTTGAACAGCGAGGGGGCAAGCATCTGTTGTCAGTCACTCAGCTTGTAGTGATTTGTTATTGCAAACCTGGAAGGTAGGAGGCAATTGTGTCCTCAAACCTGGGAGACACAGAGAGAACTCTTGAAAGAATAAGAGGAAGGCCACTGGAGTGAGGTGGGACCACCACAGATCACTCCCCAGCCAATTGTTGTTCTAGAAGCCATAGGTGGGATGATCATTTGGGGCTCTTGGCAGGAAAGGCAGTGACTGATGACTTTAAGGTGCCAGGCTGACTTCGAAGGGTGAAGTGGAGAGAAGGCGACTGTGGATGTCTTCAGATGGTTGGCGGCTGGACTTTATAAGACAGTCTTTAGCTCTTTTTGGGTAATCTTTCTATTTGTATTGTTGGCTAAGGGAATAAGAGGAATGGTGTGCTAATTCTCATCTGAGAGAGCCCACCCCCCCCACATTTGATGAGAGATCTGTTGTCTTCCTGATGCTCATTAAATATTTGTTAAATTGGATCGCTCCATTTTTAGGGAAAACAGCAGGCCGTGCTGGTTTATCTAGAGATTTTGGGCTCCCACCAAGAATTTTATAAAGCGACCTCACACTAATTACAAGATAAACATCTCCAGCCCCACATGCAGCAGGCGTACTCTGCCAGTGGCTTTTTTTTTTCCTTACTGAGAAGAGAAAGAACACTTGTTTGCTGGTCTAGAATACAGCAAACATTTTTACACAATCATTTTGGCTAATACTCAGGCTAGGTCTGCAAGCGGGGGTCTGGGTCTCTGAGAGGTGAAGAAATTTGTCCAGATCGCATAGTAAACGGGAGAGTGGAGTCTATTCAGGCAAGGCACTTCCATCACCAAGGGGCCTTCTCTCCAAGGAAGCCTTCACATAGTGTTAAGTGTGTACAACGGCATGGAGTGCTTTGGTTAGGTTAGGATTGGATGGGATTGGGGGGATCTCTGGTCCCCCCCTCCATCGCCCCTCAAAGCATCACTGCACAGGACACCTTGAAGCCATGTCCTTCACTTGGTTCTTCCTGCACCACCCTGCTCTGATGCTGTTTTGTTTTGTTTCTGAGCTTTTCACATGTACTGGACTCTAGGAGAGCACATTTCTGCAGATTCCTTGAGGTATACCTGCTTAGTCCTCGGACTTTCCGGAGATCCGCATGGTAGTAGCTAAAACTCTGCTTCTGGGTCTTAAAATTATTGACTTTGGTGGAAGATACTTTTGTGGAGTTCACTTTGTGGTGTGAGGGGAGAACAGATTCTAGACTGTTGTATAGCTAAGGGAAGTAGCAGCGAATAGCATCCCAGATCTCTTGTGTAGAGGGATGGTGTTTGATGGGAGGGAGATGCACATCTCTGAGTCTATGGAGAATACAGTGCTCATGTAGGAGACTCTGGTCCAGGTGAAGAAAAATGCAGGCAAGAGTTTCTGCTCCTTACAGGGCCATTCTGGGTAGATTTGGAAGGTGCCAAATATCTTTAGGAAGGAACATAATCCCTTATGTGATGCTTTAAGGAAGTTATTAGAGCCAACCCTCCCTCTCTTCTTTTTTGTGTGGATATAAAGACATCATTATATAGTGTTGTAAACTTATTTTTATGAGACTATTCTTGATGTTCAGGCTCAAAGAATGATACAGTTTTATCTTAGAATTGCTGTATTATTTATGGTCAGAGGTTCATATAAGGATGTCTGGTGGATTGTGTTTTAGTCAGGATTGTATAGACCTTAGCTGCAGTAACGTATTTCTACCAAAGTTGATTGGCTTCACTCAATGACCCTGGAGATTGAATGGCCGGAATGGCAGGGGGTTGGGGGGAGGTGTGTTGGGTGTTGCTTCTGCTCCCCATAGTTACTTTGATCCAGCTGATTGAGGATCCACTATCTGGAGCAATGTCGTAGCAGGGAAATCCATTTCCAAGAGTTGTTCTGTGCTGTCTCCTTTAGCCTTCACTTTGTGAGTGATGCATATCATGTTCCCCTTCATTCCACTGATCAGAACTCGGTCTGTAGTCCCACCTAACCTGGGAAAGGAGGAGGTCACAGTTAACACAGAGTGTCCTGCCAGTGAGGAGCTTCTAAGTGACTGCTCAGTGTTGGGCTAAGAGCTGGGTGAAAAGATTGAAGCTTGAGGCCCTCCTCATCAAGTGGTTCTTGTCCCCTTCACTCCAGACTGTCCCACACTTTCATCGTACCTAGCAAATAAGATGTTGACTGAATGAGGCTTTTAAAAAATTATTATTCATAGCCTTGACAATCTGCCTACATTGCCACCTGGGTGGACCAAGTACTAACTATGACAAATTTGTGTATTTTACTAACATAGTCCCTGAAATTTTTGAGGGATATTCTTTAAACCTTCTCACAGGAAACTTCTGCCTTGTTTGTATTGGCTTTATTTAGAATTAGAGAAGCCAGGCCCAAATTCCAGTCCTTTACTTTCCCTATGTGGCAGGTTGTCTTTATTTATCTACTTCTTTAGTTTTATTTTAAACAAACAAAAGAGGGTCTCATTATGTAGCCCTGGCTGTCCTAGAGCTCACTTTGTAAACCAGGCTGACTTCAAACTCAGAGATCCACTTGCCTCTGCCTCCCAGTTGTGATATTAAGGTAGTGTGTACCACACCCGGCTCTTCCTGTGGTTTTTGAATTGGCTGCTTCTTATTCTTAAGTTTCAGTGTTTCCATTGATAGAGCAGGGTGGGGTGGATACAGGCATGCAGATACCACCTTCTCTGGCCTATCATAAGTTTTAATCAATTTTAGTCTTCTAAGGTTGTGATAACAAATTCTTACAACTGGGGCTTAAATACATTTGTGGAAAGCAGAAGGCTAAATTAAATAAAATCAAAGTGTTTGCAGGATTGGCTCTCCCAGAGAGACCCCATGCTTTCTCCTGGCTTCCTATCTTCTCCCAGGCTCCCTCCTCCTGGTTTCTGTGTTGACCTCTTACTTTTGCCTTTCCAGGACATTCTCCTCTGTGTGTGTGTGTGTGTGTGTGTGTGTGTGTGTGTGTGTGTGTCCGTCCAGATTTCCTTCTCTCTATGAGGACAATAGTTATTAGATTAGGAACTACTCCATTTCATTATGACCTCTTTTTACATTGGCTTTAGCTATAAAGATCCTTTCTAAATAAGGTCACAGTTGATGGTATTGGAGCTTAGGCCGGGAATATATCTTCTTGGGGAACTACATACCACTTACTCCAGTAGCATAGCAAAACACGAACAGAGTGTTCCCATTACAGTATGTTGTTAGTGAGAGTTTCCCCGTTCCCTGAGGGAGAGCACTTGGGAAAGCCTTCATAGAACTTTTGAACTAAAGTTTGCTATCCTTTTAAGCCTCTGAGGTTACTGTGTCGATCAAATGAGAGCGATTTCTGTTGTCCTCTGGTGATACACAGCTCTTAGCTGGGGCTGCACACTCTTCTAGGGTATATATGAGAGCTGTCATGCATCTCTATTATGGAATATGCCCAGCATTTGGATTTCAAGTGACTATAGCCCAGTGCTGTCATGGTTTCCTTCGGGCACTTTTGTCTTGCTTAACGATGCAAAACAGAAAATGCACACAAATGGTTCCTCAAAATGAGGCCTAACGTTATTGCTTCTTTTACCTCCGGGGCCTCATACTGCAGAAGCTTATTCACTGCAAAGCAATGAGGCCTCTAAATCTCCCGCCTTCATATTTTCATTCTATATTACAGTCGAATATGGTGAAATTAATTGTGGCCAAGGCAGAGACGACAGGAAAAACCTATAATGGTTTATCATATTTTGTAGGTTTTGTGAGGGCTGTAAATTTAAGACGTATAGGAGTTGTATTTATTCTTCAGGTTCCACAAATTCGTTATGTTTCCTTTCCACCATGGAGGTGGGGGGAGAGAGGTTCTTCCAGATAAGAGGGAAAGGGGTCATTCTGCATTGAAGAAGAGAGCAGTCATAGAGGTGCTCCCAGTGTTGCAGACCCCTGCAGACCCCTCCCTCCCAAGCTTCTTTAGTTTCATGACTGTTAATAGCTGCATTATTGATGCTGGTTAGCTGGTGGTAAGAGCTGCTTCTGAGACAGCCTCTCCCCTTACATCAGCTCTTTGATAGCAGCGATTGTCGGAATCACATTCCATAGGGAGAAGTTATAAATTGAATAGGGATGTGTGTGTGTGTGTGTGTGTGTGTGTGTGTGTGTGCGCACGCGCGCTGTGCACACGTGCTCACAGCAGGAAGACGTCTGGCCATATGCCTGTTTGTGAGTATCCTTTGTCTGAACCTTGTGGTGTAGAAATTTATATCCTGGGATGGGAGCAGGCTCATTGCCATTATATCCTAGGACCATGAGAGATTCACAACTCTTCTTGACATGGAACTTCTCTTGTCTCAATCCATTTGGACAGTGAAGATGCCAGAAGCCGAAGTTGTATGAAATTCCCCATTCTTAGATATCTGGAGGAGCTCTTTTAGCTCCTGTAATCCCCAGGGCTGTGTTACCATGAACAGGACCATAAGGTCATAGTATTTTGTTGCTGTTGCCTGCTTGTTTACTTTTGAGACAGGGTCTTACTATGTAACTTTGTTGACCTGGAGCTTAATATGTAGACCAGGTATCTTGAATACATAGAGGTGTACTTGCTTCTACCTCCCATGGACTGGTATTAAAGGCATGTGCTGTGCGTCTGTGCCAAGAGCCAGGCATGAGTTCAGGGTCTTTATTCTATTCAGAAAGGGGAAATCCACCAACAGAATTAGCACACACACACACACACACACATACACACGCACACAATGGCGTAGATAGTCCTTGGGATGCTATAGCTCACAGGCTTCAGACATTCTGACAGTACTCCATAGGTTCATGGCAGCAGCTTTCACACTTGCTCCAAAGTGAAAGTGCCCATTGTATTGAGTGGACAAATACGGTGCGGTGGAATGTTATTCAACCTGAGAACGAAGCAAAGTACAGAAACCTATTGAAGATGGGTGTCCTTTGACCATTGGTAAATGAAAGAAGTCAGTTATAAAAGATCACGATTTTCTATGGTACTGTTGTGGGGGTATCCAGAATAGGAAAACCTATTGAGACAGAAAGCCAGAGGAGGTTGACTAGAGGACTTAGGGGAGTGGAAGGAAGTAGGGAGTGGCTAATCTGGTGTGAGGCTTCCTTCTGGGCTTTTGGAATGCTATGAAGAGGGATGTAGTGATGGTTGTATGAACTGTCTGCCTTACATTGTGGAGTTGAATAGTGTATGAATTTTATCTCAATAAATCTGCTTAAAAGTCACATTTAAATTGCAGATTAGAATATTATATAAAAACTGAATTAAAAGATACTCTCTCTGTTCCTAGTATATTTAGATTTATTCTAATCTGTTCCCCTCCTGTCTTTAAATGTTGCTGAATGTGACCCATCATATTGAATCCATAATCCATATTTTTATAAAATTTTCTCATTTTTACAGATGAAAACTTGAGTCCCAGAGCGTCAAGCTTACTCAGTTGATTAGTGGTTGAGTTGCAACTACAAGTGGTGCTTTCTGAGGCTCACTTCTCTGTATGAAGGGTTTAGTAAAGGTCCTGGTGGTGAGGGCTGGGGAGATGGCTTGTCAGTAAGGTGTACTGAGTTCGATTTTTTTCAGGTTCCACATACAAAAGGTAGAGTGATAGTGAGCATTTATGATCTCAGTACTGGAGAAGGGGCGAGAGGCAAGTTTCAAGGAGCTGGTTGGACTCCTTGGTAAGTTCAAGGCCAGCAAGACATTCGTATAGGTGGCGAAGGTACCTAAGTGATAACACCTCAGGTCTCCCTCTGGCAATCCCTGATATGAATGTACACATGCATGTGCGTGCGCCCGCGTGCGAGCGCACACACATGCACACACATACATACACACATACATACACATACACATACATGCACACACACAGGCATACACACATACATGCACACACACATATACACACACAAACACACATATACACACATACACAGTCCTACATAAACATACAGGAAGAGCAGAGGTGCTGGTACTGACTAGCCTCCTTGCAAACCCCTTCTCCAGGGGCCCTGGGTGGATAGGGAAGTTCCAGGCATGTAAGGACTGGCTCCCCTTGGCATGGAGCACTGTGCTCCGTTTAGCACAGCATGTCGCCTTACTTACAGAGGATATGCATTTGTTTATTTTTTTAGGCAAAGATACCATTTTCTCAGCATTTTATAGTAATGACATTCAACATTCCTAAATGGCTGCTATTTAGATGACAGGTGTCTAGCTCGCTCTTCCACTGAAAGTAAAATTTGGTATATAAGGCGATAGAAAACTAGGACGTGTGTGTGTGTGTGTGTGTGTGTGTGTGTGTGTGTGTGTAATGAAGGAGAAGAGACACTGGTATGTGCCTGAAATGACATTTTGTATCTGTTAATTGTGAATAGAGATACAAAGAAAAGAACATTTTAGCTGTACTACAGGATGGGGTGGGGTGAGGGCTGCTTTTGAGGGGCAGAGAAAGTGAGGTCCATGAAGGGTTCTGGGTAATTCAGATGTTTGTGTGGTGTGAATAGGAAGAGAACTTGCTGCTTCTAGAAGTTAGGAGCTGGTTCACATCTGCTCCCACTTCTGGGACCTGAGAGGCCAGTGCATGGCCAAATGGCAAGACTGATTTGTTTGTTTTTCCCAGTGTCCTTTTTTCCCCCAAAATCAACTTGACACAAGATAGGGTCAGCTGTGAAGAGAGCCTCAATTGAGAAGACACAAACGTAAGACTGGCCTGTAAGCAAATTTATGGGACATATCCTTGCTTAATGATTGATGTGAAAAGGTCCCATGGATTGTGGGTGGTTCCCTCTGTGGGTGGATGGTCCCAAGTGGTATAAGAAAGCAAACTGAGCAAGCCAGTAAGTAGTGTTCCTCCATGACCTCTGCTTCAGTTCCTGTCTCGAGGTTCCTGCTTGAGTTCCTGCCCTGATTTCCCTCAGTGATGGACTTCGATGTGAAAGTGGAAGATGAAATTAGCGAAGCAAAGAGAATCTAAACTAACAGGGGCATTTCTTGTACTAACAGGCACTCACAACGGATTCAGTGGTTTTGTTCTTGACTCCATTATGAATGTAGCACTAGTAACGGACCCAAGTCAGAGAGTCCAACACCTTTGCTTAGTTAGGAGTTTGAGCTGAGGTTTGTAAGTGGGGCGGAGAGAGAAGGACTAGGCATCTTCTGCAGGTCTGACCTGGAGCAAGGTCTCCTTCAGAACGAAAAGGAAAAGCCCACCTTGCCTGATTTTGCTGACAGTCGGTCTGCAGGGTTTCTGTTGGGTGATCTCTTCCCCCGATGAAGGATAAATGGCTTCTACATGTGACTAATTGAAAGGGCTTGGGATAGACATGCACAGAAGGAATAAAGGCAGCAAATACAAATATCTAATGACTAAAACAATATAGGTTAGATTAAAAGAGGCAGGCTCAACCAAAGTGTGCTGTCTTCTTTGAACTCCCAGTATGTCAGCACTCACACCTCCTCAAAAAAGAACAGTCATGTTTATGATTAGGTGGTAGGAACTTACTCCCACTTTCTGGCTCAGAAATCTAAGTCTTAGGCCACTAGTCAGAGGGTTGCGGCACTATTGTGGACTATGCTGAGGGCTACCTGGGCATCCATTTGGGATTCTAAGGTCTTTTCTTGAAGGAAGTTGGCTCCTCTTGGTTACTGGGACCCTAGATCAGTGTTTGCCTATGTTAGTGTTTTATTCCCAAGCTCTCATCCTTCACCTTCCACATCCCCTCACCTAGAATAACTGAGGCCAAAGAGATGTTCTCCATCTGCTTTGCCTGTCCAAATTGCTCTTACCTACTTTCTGTATGTGCTTGCCTTTTATTCTCAATGTCAGTGAATAGAACCTCTCATAGCAGATACAGGCTTCCTCTCCCCATTCTGATGCTTGGGAACAATCCTGGCGCATCAAATGCCCCTGAGCACAGAACATGTGGCTTAGTACCAGTTGATTCTATTAAGGCCTTTTGCCCTGTCTACTTTTAGACATGGAGATCTCTCTTTTTATCAGGATTGTAGGTATACCTGTCTGTGATGACTCAGAGCCTAGTTAGTGGTCAGACTCCTGTGAAATAACAACAACAGCAGCAACAGCAACAGCAACAACAACAACAACGACGACGACAACAACAACAACAACAACAACAACAACAACAACAACAACAAGCTAAGCAGCAATCCCAGAATGAGCCTCTGAGGACCATCAGCCTTGGCTAGGACCTTTTGGGCTCCAGGGAGGCCAGAGATGGGTTTGAAGGGCTCTGTGGTTTGTAAGTGAGCTGATAGCTAATGGGCTTTGGTCTGGTGGCTGTAGGAGTCTTTGGACGCTACGCAGTAGTAGTCATAGAAATTTAAAGGAGACTCATTACTGGAGCAGTTATTGCTTTTGTTCAGAATGGCTCATCCCAGTCAGGCCCTATTAAATACAGCAATTTAACTGACACTTAGTGTCTTTAGGGGGATGAATTATCCTTTGGCCTGGTCACCTCCACTTTGAAATTTGATCATTGGTACAGCGTAGGGAGAGCTGTCCAGGCTGATGCATTTGCTGGTGTGAGCCCACTACAGTCCTTCATTCAGCACACGTTTAATGGGAACCACCTCTACAAGCTATACTGAGTGGAGCTCTCATTTCTGATGAAAATGAAGCCAGCCTGGACCTTGCACTGAGGGAGCTCATTGATTTCATTCAGTCAGAAATATTGATTGGCACCTGCTGTGAGTAAAACTGGGCTTGGTATTGCTCAGGAGGATGATGGCAGGTTGTTGCTCTCCACAGTCTCCTTACAGTCTTTATGGGATAGAGATGTGAAGCGAGTTGCCTGGGTCCAGCCTGGAACCGAGTACACAGCCTAAGGGGCCCTGGGAATGCAGGTCTATGGAAGGGTGGTTGGATTTAGGGGCAGGACGGGACACTTTGTGGTGGAGGTGACTTAGTGAACCTTATAGGATGTCATCTGTTATGATGATGGGTGAATGAGGACAGGGGCTGACACAAGGAATGGCTCAGAGCCCTGTGAAGCAGGCACAGTGTAAGTGACTATGCTCCCCTGCAGCTGTTAGCACTAGGTCGGTCAGGCCCAAGGGAGAGTTGGCTTTTGAAGTGCTGGAACTAGTTTGCCCAGTACTTGAGGACTGGGTGTTCTAGCTGGTCCCTCCCCATTTGGAAATAGGCTGGGAAAGCAGATTAGAGTGGAGGGGAGCTTGGAGCAAGACGGGCGGGGTTGGTATTCCCCAGACCTGAACACCAGTGGGTAGAAATCCGGATTCTCCACATGTAAATATCTCTGATATGGCTAACTCTCAAGTGAGGATGACATTCAGAAGGATCCTGGGAAGAATTCTCTCAGCAGTGAGCTCCACAGGCATAACTGGTCAGTTCGTTTAGCAAATGCTTTGTTTATTTAGTAACGGGGGAAATGATTTCTCCTAAACTCTCTGCCTGTGTTGAGTTACTGTATGCCAGTTCTGTGATAGCTGTCACCTTCATTAAAATTCTAAAAGAATAGCATTTATTTACACCCTGGTTTGTTTAGAAAATAGATTTAGATGGAAAGAAAAATAAAAATCACTAGTAATTGCACCACTCAGTTAAAGTTTGACAGGCTGCCCTTTTTGTCATGTTTGATATATGTATGAATGTGTGTGTAGTTTTTAACGTCCATTTTCCAGTTTACTAGGCCAAGCACTTTTCTATTTATGAAAACATTCTAACTGGGCATGTGGCTCAGTAGTAGGGTCCTTCCATAGTTGGCACAGAGCTCTAAATTGCATCCCTGTTATTTTTAAGACATGCATGCGCATTTTCCTGCGCGCGCGCACACACACACACACACACACACACACACACACACACACACACACACACGGGGGTGGGAGGTGGGGAGGGGAGAATTTCCCTAGTCTTTTTAGCCAGTGTAATTCTCAGGTTTCTTGTCTACAGACTCTGTTGTGAAGATAATTGGTTTTCCAGTTGTCTCCCAACCAGGAGCTCTGTTCTAATACTGGTTCACTTTTCTGTGCTACACAGTTCAGTGAGTCTCCTGAGTGGGCCTTCCCTTTTTGGGGGGTACTTTACCAATTCATCCAAATCTACTTTAATGGCCATATTGAATTCAGGCCAGCCGACATTTGAGAGTTTATTTACTCACTCCCCAAAACTGGGCTTGTTAGTTTTTTTGAGTGGTGTCATGGTAGCACATTTGTACCTCTGGCTGGTGGATACTTGAGGCATTTCTTCAGATTCAAAGGGATTGCAGAAGCTACATCCATTTCTGCCCCAAGGACCAAGTGGCTCTGAATATACACACACTCCGCACCCAGTCCTGTAGAGCACTGCATCTGCCGTTTCTTCCAGTGCATCTGTGTGGTCCCTTCAGTGTCCGATGGGGAGTCAGTACTCCATGATTCTGTGGTCTACCTGATCTCCACTGGGTGTTCTTTCTGTCTCTCTAGGGTCTCATTGAATCTTTATCAGCCTCTCTTGTGGCTCGTACTGGAGGGGAGCCGGTTGGTGTTTTTCCTGCTTTAGGACAGTACAGACAATGTACTGAAAGGTCAGAAATTCAGATGAATAGGCCCCAGAGAGATGGCTCCATTGTTAAAGTGCTTGCTCTGTAAGCGTAAGAACTAGAGTTTGATTTCAGGAATCCATGTGGAAAAAGCCAGGCATGGAAACTCCTAGTGTTGGGATGTACAGACAGACAGATCCGTAGGACCCACTTGCCAGGTAGCCTAGCCTGATGAGTAAGCCACAGGCCAACAAGGCAGGTGCTACTTTTTTCGAGGCACAACCCTAGGGATTGTCCTTTAACTTCCACGTGCATAAGCATCTGTACCATGTACACACACACACACACACACACACACACA
>JADRCD010218384.1:29020-40077 GCA_019843815.1 Montemys delectorum | reverse complement strand
ATGTAATAAGGACACATGCTCCACCATGTTCATAGCAACCTTATTTATAATAGCCAGAAACTGGAAACAACCCAGATGTCCCTCAACAGAGGAATGGATACAGAAACTGTGGTACATCTACACAATGGAGTACTACTCAGCTATTAAAAACAATGGATTTATGACATTCTTAGGGAAATGGATGGATCTGGAGAGTATCATCTTGAGTGAGGTAACCCAAACACAAAAGAACACACATGGTATGCACTCTCTGATAAGTGGTTATTAGCCCAGAAGTTTGGAATACAGGAAGAACAACCCACAAACCACAAGAAACTTAAGAAGGAAGACCAAAGTGTGGACATTTCATTCCTTCTTAAAAGGGGGAACCAAATACCCAAGGAAGGAATTGCAGAGATTAATTTAGGAGCAGAGACTGAAGGAAGGACAAGGCAGTCTATATATAGTTATCTCCTGAGAGGCTCTGACAATACCTGACTAATACAGATGTAGAAGCTCACAGCCATCCATTGAACTGAGTACATGGTCCCCAATGAAGGAGTTAGAGAAAGGATCTATGGAGCTGAAGGGTTTGCAGCCCCTTAGGACGAACAACAATATGAACTAACTAGTACCCTCAGAGCTCCCAGGGACCCAACTACCAACCAAGGGCTATACATGGTGGGACTGAATGTTTTGGCAGCATGTGTATAGTAGAGGATTGCAAATTTGATCATCAATAGGAGGTATGGACCTCGGCCTTGTGAAGGTTTTGTGCCCCAGTGTAGGGGAATGCCAGGGCCAATAAGTGGAAGAGGATGGGGTGGTAGGCATGGGGAGGGGGGAGGCAACAGGGGTTTGTTCTTGTTGTTTTTGTTTGTTGGTTTGTTTGGAGGGGAAACTGGGAAAGGAGAAATTTACATGTAAATAAAGAAAATATCTAATAAAAAAATAGAAAAAAATTAACATAGTGGTTTTATTTTCTCTTTTAAAACCTAATAGTTCGGTCGGGCGGTGGTGGCACACGCCTTTAATCCCAGCTCTTGGGAGGCAGAGACAGGCAGATTTCTGAGTTCGAGGCCAGCCTGGTCTACAGAGTAAGTTCCAGGACAGCCAGGGCTATACAGAGAAACTCTGTTTAGAAAAAACAACAACAACAAAACAAACAAACAAACAACAAACAAAGCAAAAACCTAATAGCCTTTAAAACCTACTTCTGTACCTAAAAAATACTTGTAATATAAAATTTGGGCTTCTTGATATTTCGTGTAGGAAATGATGGTGTCATCTCAGTTAAACCATTTTTTATTTGCTACTTTATGTCCATTTCTGTATTTATTAGAAACTAGTAAGCTTTTGTTTTTTAATTTTGTTTTATTTTGCTCTTTCCAGAATGTGTCTCGTAGCCTATACTATCTTAAAATTGGCTGTATATCTGAAGATGGTCTAACCCCTCTGATTGAATATTTATAGCAAATTATTATTTGAACTTAATATGTTGGGTTTATGAGTAAAAGTTATTGTAAGGTACTTTGTTTTATGTATCTTCAGGATGCTCTTTTTCTCTTGAAGAATTCCTCTATTAACTTGCATAAATGAAAATATTTTATAATTTCTATACTCAGGCAGTAGGCTTTAAAGGTTTTACCTTCATTTTCTAAAATGTATAGTCATTTTTTAAAAAAATTAATGAACCTGTATGTGTATTTGGAGGTGAGTGTTGTGCCTGAGTGTATGTGTAGATACACTTGCCCCTCTGTGCAATTGTGGAATCCAGATGTCAACATCCAGTGGACAATATCCAAGTACATATAAAATGTACTAGGCCAAAATCAGTTATTTATGTTGCTTAATAACTGATTTTCATAATTGAACTCATTTTTACACAAATCCAGTGAATTATTTTGAAAGATAAAATGTCTCATATTTATAAATAATAAATATTAAGATATTAAAGCATACTTACAGATTCTAAAGTAATTATACAATTAATATATAGCTTAATTGAAGTGAGGCTCTTACAAATTAAATACAATGTATTTAAAATAAATTATCCAAATCTCTAGCTAAGAGTTGATTGCTTGGATGTGAATTGATCTGTGTCTCCACTCAGTCTTTTCTCTTGGTGAACAAAACAAAACAAGAAACAAAAAACAAACAAACAAACAAACAAACAAACAGAACCGGTTTGTATTTTCAAAGTGTATAACACTACCTAAACGTTTACCAGATCAAAACTGCTTTTTTTTTATTAGTTGAGAGAAAAAACTTTGTACTATAGTGGGTGATATTTAAGTAAGTGATTAGATCTAATAATTAAACATCGGTTTGTGTAGCGTTATTTTTTTGTGAGAACACTTAACAGTCTTTGTGCTTCTTAGAATGCAATATATTGTCAATGTCACTAAGTATCATCATGCAAAAAGTATTTGATAAGCTAGCACACACACTTACACTCTCATATACACTCACACACTCACATACACACACATAGACACACATATGTACACATACATACATACACACACATATATACATACATATACACATACACACATATACACAGATATATGCACATACATACATACACACACAGACACGCACACATAAACACACACACACATGCTCAAACATTCACACACACGCATTTTCCTTTGTGTCTTCTCTCACTATCTCAAACTCCTCCGTCTCTGTTCCTCCCTATCATATTTTCTACTCTGTAAGATCTGTAAGTTTTTTATTGGATCTCTTATTGCACGTGTTAGTAACACTTTGTGGTACTTGCTTTTATATGTGTGGCTAATCTCACTTAATATAAAGATCTCTAGAACTTTGCTTGTTACAAATGACCAGGTTTGACATTTTAAATGGTTATGCACTTAATTAGTGTTCTATAATGTATATTAATATGAATATAATATATACTGCATAACAATGTAATACATATTTATATTATGTATTGATATGTTATATATATCATAACACTGAGAATTTGGATAAACAAGACGTCTCAGATCTTACAGTTTCTGTATTAATAACTTTCTCCAGAAACAGTGTCATTCTCAAAAATAAAAGAATGACAGTGTACTTTCACTCTTCATACTCTTCAAATCCATTGATTCACCATTTAGGCCTGCTTTAAAATTCGTCTAATAAACCAGGGAAGCAAGGCTCATTCACAACTTTTTAATAGGCAATTGTTTATTACTGAGGAAGACATATGCCACAGAATGCACAAAGAGATCCTCAGGATAATTTTGAAGTGTTCATTTTCTGTTGTACCATGTGTCCAGAGTATTAAATTCAGGTTACCAAGCATGTATGACAAGCACTTTACAACCTGAGCCATGTCACCAGTGATTTGGACTGTAAATAAAATATAAGTTAATGTGGAAGTGGAGATTTGCCTTACAAAAGCTGAGAGCATTGTTTCTCCGCCATCCCCCTCCCCTTATCCAAATTTCATATTGTATATTGTACAATCTATCAATCTATTCTCTTGTGGTCTTCATGGAAAACTGAAGTGTGAATGGAAGGTTTACGAAGGCCCAAGACATTTCCAAAAAATGGCTATTACATTTTTCTGATGCCTCCTGATAGTAGGAATTGGCTTCTCTCTCTCCCTCTCTCCCTCTCTCTCTATTGCTCTCTCTATTGCTCTCTCTCTCTCTCTCTCTCTCTCTCTCTCTCTCTCTCTCTCTCTCTCTCTCTCTCTCGCTGTGTGTGTGTGTGTGTGTGTGTGTGTGTGTGTGTGTGTGTGTGTGTGTGTGTGTGTGTGTGTCTCTCTCTGTCTCTCTCTCTCTCTCTCTCTCTGTGTGTGTGTGTGTGTGTGTGTGTGTGTGTGTATTTTCTTTTCTCCTGAAATATATTTTTCTTTTTGTCAGCTGTAAATGGAATTCAAACCCTAGGGAGCAGAAACTCATTTCTAGGCTTGGAGTCTACATTACTCTATTGTGTTTGAGATATGCAAAAATCATTTCCTCTACAGCTCAGGGATGTCTTCAAAGCTCCCAAGTCAGGCAAAAGCAAGATGATTGCCAAAGATAGAAAAGTCTCGTAACACTTCATTACTGTTATTCTTTGTGCCATATTAGTCATCTGTGGTCTCAGAGCCTTGAAAGATTTTTTAGCACCTCAGAATCTATGGTTTATATTTAATGATTTTTTTCTATGTAAAAATCCTTCGCTAAGAGAAAATTGATATTTTTTAACTTCAGTTTTACATGTAAAACTTTCAAGAATTTGTTAAAAGTAGTACTTTATATTTTGCCCAATATGGGTAGTTTTAAGACATCATTATTTTCGATGTTTAAATTCAAATGAAATTCAACTTTATTCCATCAAGTCATCAGAATTGTGGAGGTTTGCCTGAGAATGAACACCATAAACTCATATTTAAATGCTTTCTTTCCAGTTTGTGAATAGAGTTGGGAAGGATTATGAGGTATGGCCTTGGCGAAGAAAAAAGTGTCACTTGGGATGAGCTTTAAAGTTAAAACGTCTGTATTATTCCCATTATTTTTCTTTCTCTGCCTCCTAGTCTTTTCTTAAGATGGAAGCTCTCTCTTGGCTATGACTCCAGTGCCAGGCCTGCCAGTCTCCAGTTGCATTACTCACCATGACCTTTGTGGACTCATCATCTGCAACCTATATTCCACCCCCCCCCCAATAAACTCTCTCTATGCTGCTGAGGTCATGGTATCTTATTGCATCAATAGCTCATTAATGAAGTCAGAAGCACATCTTAAGATAAATATCATCAGTGTTGTATGCAAAAATAAGGGAATAGTCTATAAATAAACATTCCTGCCTAGAAACAGAAATTGCCGTAAAAATGTGCACAAAAAAATGAATTAAAAAAATGGATTTGTAAAATATTTACCAAGACCTGAAGACGATCAAGCCTGGATGGGAACTCAGAGTCCTAAGACCTGTTAAGCCATGCTGTGTCCTCAGGTCTCGTCACCTAGCGTGAGCACTGGAGGATGATTGAAACAACAGAATTTGTTCAGCCTTCCCAAGCCCTCATGCCCTAGCAACTGCCACTGGGTGTTGAGTAGGCAGCTTCGGGAAATTCCACACACTGCCTTCTCTCAAATTGACCTGACTCACAGGTTACTCAGAGCAACTAAAGGACCTTTACCAGGATCACTTCTGCAGCATCAAATTATCTAAGGTCATAACCTATAGAGGCTGTGAGTCACCTCTTGTCCCATCATCCACAAACTATGTTTAGACACCCAGAAAAGGAGTGAATGGAGTCATGGGGACAATTGGGGGGATGATATAATTGTACTTTAATTTTAAAGTTGCAAAAAATAAAAAGGAATTTATGGTGAAATTTTGTGAAAAAGTAGTCCTCCAGGGAAAATGCCTAAATGCATAGCTAAATGGAACCAATTTATTCTTTCAACTTTTTTGCATCTTTCTAAATGCAAATGCCCTCTGAGATCTAAAACTAGCTTGTGGGTAAATCCCCTATTAGCAAACATATCCCTTTGTATTTGTTGGATTTCATGTAGTTATATATACACAGGTTCAACAGGTTCTTCTACACAATGCTGGAAATTATCATTTGCTCAAACTCATAACTCATTTGTTTAATATAAGATTTTTTTCTAAATTTATTTATAAACAAAGTATGTAATTTCATAATGTTGACATCTGTCTTTGTCCAGCAGTGGCATAGAAGTGTACTGGAGAGAAAGTATGTTTTACAAATGGCAATACCAATAAAAAACTGATAGAAAAATAGCTGTTCATATAAAAGAATAAATTGCATTTTATTGTAATATGCCAAAGAAATTCTGAATACATAAGGTAACCACCAAAACTATGAACTAAAATTAAATAGATACTGTGTTTTGTGCTCAAAGCTTTGACTATGTTAATCCTAGTACATACAGTATATCTCAGAGCTTCTTTGTCTCAATGTTATTTCTAGTTAACAACAAATAATTGGATTACATATGATGTTCTTCAATCTCCCAAAAGTATGTTGTATATTACAGAAGACATATATTTGTTAATGTAATTTTTATTTACAAGATTATCTTGGAGGATTATTGCTGAATAAACTCACTCTTTCTAGCTCTTTCTGAACTCTAACTGGCTGATTCAACTCAGCTGTTCTGGCTCAAAATTTTCTCCAAGCTGACTGATTCAAAGTGTCTTCTCTTGGTTTCTGACTGATTTGCTTTCCTTGGCAAGACTGCTTCTGAACTCTATAAAGTGAACTGCTCCAAATTGTACTGAACTGAATTAAACTCAATTCCATGAACGAACTCATAAACTCCATTGAACTGCGCTCACTACACTGACTCCGAACTGACTTATTCTTTCCTTGTGCTTCTCTTAAATAGCTTCTCTTTACTCTTTTCTTGAGAGTTGGGCATACAATAACTATCTCTCAAATCTTCCCTTGATTCGTCACCTTATCTGCCCCTCAATTATACATCATTGTTTGAGATTGAAGGTGTGTACTAAGGACATACCTGCATTTCTGCCAGATCACATAGATTATTGGATATGAACCCTTGTCAGAACAGCCATGTTGCTGGACTAAAATTCTTCTGCAGGTATTGTTTTACTTTAGTCCTCTGTCCTTCCTAGTTTGAAAATTTTAAAGGATTTTATGTCTAGATGGTATCATTGAGTACCCTTTGATGGATAAGAAATGAACGTCCAGAGAAGAGGAATGTGAGAACATGGAGCTTGGGAAGAACAGATAAGGGTTTCTAACTGGCAGAGTGAAGAACTTTCACTCTCTCGGTAGAGGGCGATACACCTTTCTTTTGTATGTTGTCTCCATAAATATCTTCTGTCACTATTATGCTTGTGGTCTTAATGAGATTTAAGTCCTAAGTGATGTATTACATTCACTTAATCAGTGCTACACAGTGATATTTAGTAAAGGTGGAGTAGTGCAAATGTCAGCACAATCAATTTGAGAATGTTTCATCATTCAGAAAACAATAAAATCTCATATTCCTTAGCAGCGCAGCACCTTCAGTCTCCACACCACAGCCAGTCCTTGCAATCCAGCCCTTCTAACTCAGGCCATTTGAAATCTACCAGTTTGCCTCTATGAAGTTGTCTCTTATGGGCATTTCCTATAAAATAAATATACAATAGATAACATTTTCCCTAGCTTATTTTATTCTGCATGGTATTTCCAAAGTTTATCCATGGTACATTTTGTGCTATTTTAGTATTTCCAAGACTAAATGACTTTTTTTTTTCTTTCAAAGATACATTGCATTTTGTTTAGCTATTCAAAGGTTGTTGGATACTACCATTTTCTTTGTATTGTGTGTCTTAGCTAGTATTCTATTGTTGTGAATAGAAACCACGACCACTGTGTCTATTAATAAAAAATAATATATAAAAAAGAATTTTACTGGTACTAGCTTAGTCCAGAGATTTAGTCCATTGTCATCAGGGTGGGAAGCATGGTAGCATGTAGGTGGTAGTCATGGTGCTAGAGAAATATCTGAGAGTTCCACATTGAGATCCATAGGCAGCATAAAGAGCAAGAACCTCTGGGCCTGGCTTGAGCTTCTAAAACCTCAAAGTCCTCCCACAGTGACCCACTTTCTCCAACAAGGCCACACCTCCTAATCTTTGCAACAATTGCCACTCCCTGATGACTAAGCATTAACAGCTACTGCCGTAGATGCTGATTCTTATTCAAACCACCACAATATAGATAACACTTCTATGAACATTCCTGATAAAATTTTTGTGTTCACTTATATATTTAAATTCTCTTGGAATAGTTTGGTCACAGGATGAATATTATTGGGAATATCCATTGCTTTGTCCATGTAGCTATTGTTTTGTTTGCATATGATACTGTCTGAATACTAGAAAATATAATCTTTAAAAATATAAAAGACAAAGACTAAGGGCATCTGTTACTCCATATGAAGTTGAGAATTGATCTTTCTATCTCTGTGAGGAATTGAGTTAGAATTTTGATGGGAATTACATTAAATCTGTACACTGCTTTTGGCAAGATGGCCATTTTTACTATGTTAATCCTACTAGTCCATGAGCATGGGATGTCTTTCTACTTTCTGGGGTCTTCTTAAATTTCTTTCTTCAGAGACTTGAAGTTCTTCTCATACAGATCTTTCACTTGCTTGGTTAGAGTTATGGCAAGATATTTTATATTATTTGTGGCTATAGTGAAGGGTGTTGTTTCCCTAATTTCTTTCTCAGCCCATTTATCCTTTGCATAGAGGAAGGTAATTGATTTGTTTGAGTTACTTTTATATCTAGCCACTTTACTGAAGTTGTTTATCAGCTATAGGAGTTCTCAGGTTGCTTATGTATACTATCATATCATCTTCCTTTCCAATTTGTATACCTTTGACCTACTTTTGTTGTGTAATTGCTCTAGATAGAACTTTGAATACTATATTGAATAAATAGGGAGAGAGTGGGCAGCCTTCTAAGTACTCTCAGATTTAAATTATAAAGAGAAAACATATGATATAGAGCAACCACAATAGAATGAAAAACAGCATACTCTGCTATACAAGGCACGCAAATTAAAAAAATAAAATCCTTCTTCTTGAGTTTCTTGTGGTTTGTGGATTGTACTTCAAGTATTCTGAACTTCTTGGCTAATAACCACTTATCAGAGAGTGCATACCATGTGTGTTCTTTTACCTCACTCAGGATGATATTGTCCAGATCCATCCATTTCCCTAAGAATTTCATAAATTTATTGTTTTTAATAGCTGAGTAGTACTCCATTGTGTAGATGTACCACAATTTCTGTGTCCATTCCTATGTTGAGGGACATCTGGGTTGTTTATGTGGACACTTTATTCCTTCTTAAAAGGGGGAACAAAATACCCATGGAAGGATTTGCAGAGACTAACTATGGAGCAGAGACTGAAGGAAGAGCACTCCAGCCTGATATAGCTGTCTCCTGAGAGGCTCTGACAGTACCCAACTAATACAGAAGTAGAAGCTCACAGCCATCTATTGAACTGAGTACAGGGTCCTCAATGAAGGAGTTAGAGAAAGGACTGAAAGAGTTGAAGGGTTTGCAGCCCCTTAGGATGAACAACAATATGAACTAACTAGTACCCTCAGAGCTCCCAGGGATTAAACCACCAACCAAGGAGTACACATGGTGGGACTGATGACTCTGCCAGCATGTGTGTAATAGAGGATGGCCAAGTCGGTCATCAACAGGAAGAGAGGCCCTGTGAAGGTTATGTGCCCCAGTGTAGGAGAATGCCAGGGCCAGTAAGCGGGAGAGGGTGGGGTGGAGAGCAGTAGACGGGGAGGGAACAGGGGTTTGTTCTTGTTGTTGTTGTTTTTTGATTTTTTTTTTTTTTTTGGAAGGGAAACTGGGAAAGGAGAAATCATATGACATGTAAATAAAGAAAATATCTAATAAAAAAATCAGGCAAAAATTTAGAGTATTCTATTACTAAAATAAGCAACTCAATTTAAAGAAATTATAAAATGAAATGTGGTATATGTGAAAAATGAAACATCCAAACACCAAACTGAAGATGAGAGTGTCATTGGGAGAGAAGGTTCTTAAAACTGTCCTAACACATAACAGGCACAGAAAGCCACCAGCGCATTGGGAGAGAAGGTTCTTAAAACTGTCCTAACACATAACAGGCACAGAAAGCCACCAGCGCAGTGTTCCCGCTTTCCGTAGTCCTCAGTAGCCAGGAGGTCATCCTATTACATGGAAATAGGACATAAGTGAGGGATTCCCTTCAACACGGAGCTTAAACAGCCTCTCTAGTCTCTGAATTTTCCAAGAAGAATGTTCCAGGACCCCTGATGGCGCTTTTTATTCCACTTGTATCCCATTAAAATTTAGCACTATCTCTGATCACATAATACGTTGGAGAGGTGACTTCCCCATGTGTAATGCCTGCTTCAAGACTTCTTTGGATGCTGCTAAATTCATAATTTGACTATAGAGTGCAATTTCTTCTCATTGTAAATTCTGTTCTATTTTTAAATCATGATTTCCAACACATGGTGGTCACTAATTTATCGCATTAGATTTTAGCTATTTCTACTTTTTATTTCCCTGAACCTAAGGCCCTGCCTTAAGAGAAGGAAATATTATTAAATTTTAAGGTAAGAAAGCTGAAAGCTACTCTTTAGGCTAAGGATGTACACTTTCTGCTAAAGCCAGAACATAATAGTTAATTTAGGTTTTGTGAGTGATAAAATTAATGCTTATCTCCTGGCTCTTCAAATGGTTTAAAATAATGTGTTACTATACATTATGGTTGTGTAGCTTTGTGTTCTTGTGGGACTCCCAACATTGACAATGGGGCATGCCTCTGATCCTGGGCTGCACTTGGCAAGCTTTTCCTCCTATTGTATTGCTAAGTCCAGCCAAGATATGGGAGTTTGTTCCTAGCCTTATAGTATCTCATGATGGCAGGTTCAGTGGATATCCCTGAGAGGGGCTGGTTTTTTTGGTGGAGGAGTGGGAAAACAGAGAATGAAAGGAAAAAAAGAGGAGTTGGGGGAAGGGGCTGCAAGAAGAGAGAAGAGGAGAAATTGTGGTTAGGCTGTAACATATGAGAGAAGAACAAAAGTTAAAATATAGTAATTTGTGTCAATTGTTTCTGTGTTTTTCATATTTTTCCAACATTACCATATAATACCAGGTTCTGTTTGAAGTGCAAAAGTAATTGAGATTTTTAATAATTTTAACATCATTTATAAAATGTCTTTCAGAAAAATCAACAAAACATTAAAATAATTTTAGCTAATTTGGTTTAGCATTATTTTATTCACAGCAACATAATCTTTCATAAAGTAGGACATGAGAATATGGAACATGTTTATGAAGTATTACAGTTACTAAGCTTCTCGCACACCCAGGCTCACTGTGAATGGCATTTCCTCTTAGTGTGATTCATTTGTCAAATGCCTGAAACAATACTGAAAGATCATTGTTGACTAAATATCCTGGTTTTCTTTCAGTTTCTCCTTATGCTCACTAAATTTCTGTGAATCTATTTTTAAGTCTAGCTTTTTTTTTTTTTTTTTTTTTTTTTTTTTTTTTTTTGGTTTTT
>JADRCD010218384.1:15947-28920 GCA_019843815.1 Montemys delectorum | reverse complement strand
TTTTTTTTTTTTTTTTTTTTTTTTGGTTTTTCGAGACAGGCTTTCTCGAAACCTGTAGCCTGGCTGTCCTGGAACTCACTCTGTAGACTAGGCTGGCCTCGAACTCAGAAATCTGCCTGCCTCTGCCTCCCAAGTGCTGGGGTTAAAGGCGTGCGCCACCTTCGCTCGGCAAGTCTAGCTTTTCAATATCACATTTCTTTTAGTTGTTTTATCTTTGAATCCTCATGACTATGGCTAAAATTCTGCTTGGTCTTGATAGTCTTTATTTATAATATTAGTTCTAAATTGTTTGTAATTACTCTTTTACCATGATTTTTACATAATGGACTGTCTAAATCTCACGAGTTCGCATACATATTTCTTTACATTGCTGTCTTACTTTTGTCCTGAACGAATGTTCTCAATAATCTTGATGATTTTGGAAAGAACAGTTTAGATACTTTATGGAATGTTTGACATATGTTGAGCATTTGCTGTCTCCCATGTTGTTGATCAAGGCAAAATGACAAGAAAGTAGGACCATTCCTAACTGCCAGGAGCGGAGTCTCCGAACGGGAGAGGGTTGCCAGGAGCCTCCGAACTGGAGAGGGTAGTGGTGTGGGCATGAAGTAGGACTCTGGTGATGGCTTTCAAGACCTAGCTTACAGAAATGCTGATGATAACTTCTAAAAAGTCCTAAAAACTTTCTTGATCTTTCTGAGGGTAAAAGACTTAGGTTTAGGTGATTAACACCTGTAGCCTAACAGCAGAGGATTAAGCATTGTAGCCTTCCTTCTACCTCAGCAGGAACTGCTGGGCTCTAACTTTCAGCCTGCTTAGTAGCAGGAGGGAAAAGGGACACTTCGAAAATTATTATAGCATTTATTCCTAAGTTGTAAGAAGTTCCCTAAGAAAGCTATCTAAGTGGAAAAGCTGAAAAATTCTTCTAAGTGGAGAAAGGCAAAAAAAAAAAAAAACTCTAAGTGGGGAAGGGCAGAAAATTCTTTCTCTTCTCATCTCTTTGTCTTCAGAACTGAGACATCTTTCAGAATGCATGATCACATGTTACAAAGTTCATCACAAGTTTACACAAAAATCAAATCATAAATTGAAATAGATCTTTACAACAGAGAATGTTTATATGCATATCCATTAGGAGTAATTATCCGGCTAAACATCCATCACCTGTCTCAGCTCCATAGATTCACTGAAAGTTTAAAATGATAACTAAGTTATTAGTGTAGTTTTGTATAGAAAAACCAGTCAATATTTTATCTTCTAACACCTATAATAAATCATTAGTTCCCTTTTTATGACCTTTGGTTAATTGTTTTACAACCTCTTTTGAATGTGCTCTGAGTAGGAGAAAGTCTGAGAGCAGTTAACTGGTGACACTTGGGAGACTGGCAGAGTTCTCATTGCAGTTTTGACTATCAGAAAAGGACCTAATAGCACTCCCGTAATAAAAGAGCCTAATAATCACAGATAAAATTTTAGGAATTCTTGGAGGATCACCATTAAGTTTTAAGTCATCTATTTGTCTATATAGTATCACTGCAAAATCTATCTTCAAGGATCTGCAGAGATCTGCTCCAAAGGGGTGTGCTACTAATCAGTGATTGTTATATATATTTAATAATAACAGGAAAAGCATATTAATACCAGGAATCTTTCCTAAAATGAATCCCTTACAGCCTTGCATAATAAGAGTGCACCTGTCGCAGATTATATAATAATCTGAAGCAAGCCATTTCAGGATGATCACCTGCTAGTTATTAGCTTGTCCCATTATGGCTCCTGACATCTAAGAGATGAGCCCTTAGGCTTCTGTGTTCCTATACTTAGTCTCCAAATTCAATTTGGTAAAACTATGGAATGTTAGGAGGTAGAGCCTTAAGGGAGGAAGTGGGTCATGGAGGTTGAGGCTTGAATTTTACTGCAAGGCATCACTTCTAGTTCATTCTGCTTCTTACTGCAGATGGAGCTTGACCATACACCTCCTGCTCCAACCTCCAAGCCTTCTTGACCACATTTCCATAAGAAAGCCAATTTAACTTCTCACTGCTTACATTGTTCATGTTCAGATATCCAGTGATAGCAATAAGGAAAGTAGATGAAACACAAAGAAAGCCAAATCCTTCTGAACTGTACATCACAGTTATGTACAGTTGCTGACTACAGGGATCAACTTAAACTCAACATTTCTTTTTCTGTTACTTCTCCGTCCAGTTGAGAAACCTGCCAACCCCAACTTTATGCTCAAATTTTATTTCTCTGCTCAATTCTAGTTTACATATAGAGAAAGATAATAACAAGTGCTAGCCCTCAGCCATAGAATATTTTTGCAAGTTACTGTAATATATTGCAAAGTTTCTTTTTTATTTGAATTTTATTTAAAATTCTTATGAATTTTACTAAATGAATTTGACAAAATTAGGAAGGTGGCCAACTGTTTTCCACTTCCTTTGTTTCTCTCCAATACATTGATTATTCAGTGAAGTCGCCTAGGAAAATTGTGCTTTCTACCCTAAATTCTCTAAGCTCTTCAATTTTTTTCATGGTATTTGCATATATTAAGGTTTATTCATTTTAATAACTTATAGAAGACTAATAATATTTTCTATCAATGCCTTCTATGAATCCACTCACCTCTAAGTTCCTGACACCCACAATTTATCTTATCTTTTTTGATGGTTGCCTTTTCTAAAAAGATAAATTCATACAAGCCTAGCTGTATCAACTTTCAGGCTGAATTCCTACACTAAGCAATGTCTAAGAGTCTCCTAAGTCTATGTAGCTCTACAGCTCATTATTTTATTTTGTGGTCAACAACAAATATCATAGGCAGTCTCAAATCTGTGTATCTACTGATTTACTTTCAGTATTCATCAATTGTAAGTAAAACTGCAGTAATTGTAAGTTCTTATACAAATTTACTTTAAAATCATTGGTGAAAATGTTGTGCAACACTAAGATGGCTTGAGTTTTCTGTTTAGCATGAAACTCCCAACCTGACTTCCACAATTTCAACAGAGTTTATGTCCCTAAAAGTAATGAATGAAAGTTTTTATGACTTTGTTCCCCATGAATGACTGTCAGTGCCAATTCTTCTGTCTCAGCTATTCCAATGGATGCATCATAGCTTCTCAATCATGTTCTTATTATGACATTTTTCCTAATCCTGAATAATGTTAAATATCTTCCTATGGGCTTCTCTAGAATAAGTATGTGTATCTTCTGTGGTTAAAAAAAAAAAAACACCTCTGTAATTTGAACCTAATTTTAAATTTAATTTCTTATGTTCAGTTCTCTTGCCTATTTCATCTGGATGTTTATGTGGCATTATCTCTTAAAGTCTACTTTATCCTTTCATTCTCAGGGACATTCAAAGAGCTGAGTTTTAATCTTAATATTTGCAAATTATTCTTTTATTTTTAAAGCTAAATTATTTTCCTGTGGAGTCCAATTCATTTCCTAGTCCAAGGTGACATAGATATTTTTGTATTTTATTCTAAAATTATTGTAATTTTAGAATGCATATTATGCTCGGATATACACAACTTTGGAGATTTATCTTGAAAATGTGACACCCGGGTCTATATTATTAATTTATGTATCTATCCATCTGTAGCATATGGTCATGCAATTATTCTAATACTATGCTTTTACTGAATTATTTTATATCATCTTTAAAGATTAACAAGGTTATCCTTTCTTTCTGCTCTGTTCTGGTGACCTGCATGCATTCTTTACCAGTCCTGTGATTCACCTTCAAATGTCCAATGAGCAGCCTTGACATCCGGTTGACTGACTCCGTCCAGTTTGTTCAACTCCTTAGAAGTACATTAGGTCTTCAAGATCATTACCGTATGAAAATGATTTTAAGGATCCATTTGCTAACATCCACAGAAGTTTACTGAAAAAATTCTAGGTTTGTGTCACAGCCTTTTTTTATAATGACTTTATAATAAATAATTTCTAAAATTTATCAACAGGAATAAACTGTATTCGCCTCAAAACATTGCATTCTCCCAATAAAAGTATCAAGGCTCTGTCCATTATTTTTTTAAAAATTAGGGTCCAAGAAGGTCAGGAGAAAACTTAGATGTGGAAATCTCTAGTCATTTAATTTGCTATTTGCATAGTAGAAAAATCAGTTTCATAGTTTAATTTCTAAACTTACACATTCAAATCTATTGTTGCATTTATTCCTATATCTTAATCACATCAGTAATGTAATGTGAATTACAAGTAGAGTTGCAAATAGGAAACACATAAATGTAGAAAGTACAATACAAATGGAAATTAAAATTTTAAACTAAAATGCCATTAAATTAACTGCTGTAAATGGTTATAGTTTGTATTGAGTTGATCTCTGAATCGTAGAGTGCTGTTATTTTCAATGCATTAGACTTTACTTTTTTTTCAGATGATTCCCTAATAAAATTGAGAACCTGGTATAGGTAAATCCTAAATGCCCACGTCCTTTAAAAAAAAAAGCACTTGAACAGCATAATTTTCGGGAACTTTTTGGGATCAGTGATCAATGTTCTATTAGTACTGGAACTGATATTTGTGAGGCTAGCCAAGTTCCTTTGGAATTCCACTGAGTGATCACCATATGAAAATATATAGAATGATTTAATTTTACTTAGATTATTTTCACAGACAAGCATTTGCAAAAGATTTTAAGACAAGTGTGCATTTCTTTCTAGTCTATATCAAATCTAGTAATTTATCTTAGACCTCAGTGGCAGGAATTGGAACCAGCACAGTGCTTAATGGCTAAGCTCTTGATCTGGATGCCATTTGTGGTTCTCACACGAAAAGATTATTTTGCATGATTCTGGCTCTCTCCTTTATACTCAAACAGCACCTTTTCATCAACACTCTTGAGCAAGAACAAACAGAGAGACTTTTGCAAAAGACATAGCTCAAGAGATACTATGTACATAAAAGTTAGAGAACTCAGATTAGGTACGGATAATCTTGTAAGTTTTTTCAAGTTATAAAATTATTCTGCATTTTTCTTATTCAAAATGTGGTTAATCATGGTGCAAAATAAAAATATTTCCAAATCGGGCCACCTTTAAATTCACAACTCCACCTTTGCAATTTTTTCCCTCGATATTATTCACTTTGATTGGTACGTAATTCTAAGCTCAAAGAATTCTAGTACGTCATACTCTGAATCATATGCTTATGCTTTAATATTTGCAGTTATACTGGGCACTGTGAGATGGAGAAAGTGTAGTTTTCTCATCAGCAGTAGAGCACACTACCTAACACGGCTGCGGAATAGATCATATGGCAGGTTATAATTCCTTCTCGGTGTTTCTTGTGGCGAAGGAAACACTTCATAAACCTGATTGTAACCTTGTTATGTGGAAGTGTCTGCCAACAAAAACACCCACTTGCCTCTTTCATTCCTCCTGCTTAGAAAAATAAGTCCTTTATGCTTGTTTTTTTGTTAAACCAAAGGTTACCTGTCATTTGTTCACATAATAATGTTTAAAATAGAATACTAAAAGGTAAAATAAAACTCAATAATTTATAGGAAAAGGTTAACACAGCAAGAAAATGCCATTTTTATTCTTTTCTGCAAAAGCAGTTTCATATTTTCCTCTGATACGTAAATATTTTTGCATCTGAAATTCTGTCCAACACACAATAGCATAGAATGGACACTATAACTCTAGTAATGAAGGCTAAATACAGACTATGCATTGGTCTGCACAACCATAGTCGTGAGTGGAATGGTAAGACTCCAAGGAAAGCAAACAACTACAAAATGTATTTTCTCCGATTGTAAAAAGGATTACCTTTTTGATGAGGATTATAGACCCAGCTCTGCATGTTATAAATTTAGGTCAAATAAGGGGGAACTGAGAGGAGGGGGGTCTGATATTGTGATGTAAATAGGAATTTTAAAAGGATATGAATTAGGGAGAGATGCATATGGGTGGCTTTGGAAGTCGAAAAGTGAAGGAAAGTTTGCTATAATCAAATTGTAATCTCAATAATAAATAAAAAGCATAGCACGTGAAGACTGACTTTTCTGGGACTCTGACATTTCTCCAGTCATACACCTCATAATGCTGTTAGTCTCAGACCTTCGTGTAGAACTCTACATAAAACCCTTCTCAGAAATTCATGGGGATAGTTCACTAAGACACACATACATTTGCATCTGTTGTAGTAACAGACACTGTGACCAAACCAACTTAGAGAAAAGAGGATTTAGTTTGCTTGTATTTCCCCCATCAAAGACCATCACCAACAGAAGTCAGGGTAGAAACCTAAGAAGCTTAAAACAAAAACTATGGAAGAATGCTGCCTGCTGGATTGCTTGGCTGGCAGGCTCAGTCTTGGCAAGTATTTTCATAGAGAGCAGCACCAGCTGCTTAGGTGATCTGCATGCCCACAATGTGTTGTGTTTTGTATATAAGTTAACAATTAATACAGATCCTTACAGAAATGCCCAGTTTTAAATTGGACTTGGGCAAGTCATCTGTAGAAACTAACTTTTAAAGATATCCAACGCTGTGTCTAGTTGACAAACTATCCAGACATAAACCCAATGTGTATTATAATGTTACTAGAAATACTGAAAATTGCCCTATTTTAGAGAAATAAATGGAGATATGGATATAAATAAGGCGATATACCAATATGCCAGGATAATAACATTTCGTGTTAAATCTCTAAGAAATGCCCAAGCCTCCCCTGAAGTGTCTGCACCCCTGGGGAACGGAGGTGGTGGTGCTACTGCCACCTAGTGGACAGAGGTCGTCTCTGCTGCTGAATATTACACTGTATGGGACCCAGCAGGGCTGGTGCACTGTTGAGGTTAAGAAATACTAACTCAAACACACCAACCACAGCCACATCATATCATAGAGAAAAGCTCTCTCTGAGGACGCGATCATTAAATGAAAGTGCAAAATAAAAGTACCAGTGAAAGAAGTATGGAACAAAATGGACATTGGTATCTAAGAGAGAACACCATCCAGAGAGCACAGGCTGTGGTGAAATTCTGAACTACGTTAAACAAGAGTCAGAAATCCCTTGACAGTTCTTAAGGAGAGAGATTATCTGATTAAGTATTCATTTAAATAAAATCAGCATACTTAACGTGCTTTTAATGCAATGTGAAATCAAAAGGCAGCGCAGTTTAACATAATGAGCTGAGTGACAGTGCGCAGGGAGCTACCTGGGCACACAGCGCTGTAGCACAGGCAAAGCGAAGAACTTTTTGTAGATATTTGTGAGGAAAACTGTAAGTCATAATCATTGATCTGGATGCAGTGTTTATACCGATAAATCAAGTTACTGAAGCATACATTTGTAATGTATTTACTGTGTGGTAGTTCAAGTTTGGGAAAGGTAAAGAATGTCAGACACTCTGAGATTGCTAAGATGCCAGGGAGGGCAACAGTTCCACAGTACTGAAACTGCAAAAGAAACAAAGTCCTCTGACATACCTAGGTGGCACAATGTCATATTTACATATTTAGAAACACATACCTACCCCCCACACACAATTAAATGAAATAAAACCAGTCATAAATTTGATAAAAAGAGTAAAGAGGGTAATTGGAAGGAATTGGAGAAGGGAACACAAAGAGAGAAATGATGCAACTGTATTATAATCTCAAAATATAAAAAAAGTTAAAGAGAAATCAAGTTACATATATGTACTCTGTGCCGAAATTATGAGATGCTCATATAAAGGAGAGTTTCATAGAAATCAAATATCATCAAAAAAAAAAATGGCTTACTTCTCAGTTGCAACAGAGAAAGCCAAGAGGCAAAGCAATAATTCTATTAGGGTTCAGGATATAAACAACTGTTGGCCTAGAACTGCTCAGCCAGAGAAATTATCTTTATAAAGTTAAGACGAAATAAAGACATTCCCAAAGAAGAAAATCTGAGAGGGTTTAACACGATTCTATTTTCATCGAAGGAACTCATAAAGGTTTGCTTTGCTGTGAAGGAATATAAGTCCAGTAAATGTCTCAGTGCAAGATCACTGGTGAAGACGCACTGTCATTCTCATGGTAAATACAAATTAACACTTTACTTTTAAATGGAAACCGTGCTTTTCTAATGTTTTATCATATGAAATGCTGTAGTAAATATAGTGTCAGGGAGAAGAAATATATATGTATTGCCAGAACATAAAAACAGTAAATGCTGCAGTTTTTTAAAGTTCTTTTTAAAAAAAAGAAATTGATTCCTCCTGGAGAAGAATAAGTGTGTACACATTAAAGTCATACTATGTCAAATGCAGCTGATGATACCTAAGTTACTACAAAAAATACACTGTACACAAATAAGAAATTATAGACAAAAGTAGCTCAGGAAACTAACCTGCAGAACAGTGCATCAACCTACAAGTTCCAAAGAAAATAAAGCTGTAATAACTAGAAATAATGTTTTAGAAGCAAATGAAACCCATAGCAATCAAGGCATTCACTAAATGTTCCACTGGGGTCCATTACAAGTTCTTTCTGTACCATTAGCAGATAGACCAATTTCCGCCCTTTAGATAACTCTTTCCCTAGCCCTCGCCATTTAGGGGGGATAGGAAGACTTACAGAACAGTCCAGCTTCTCCCTTATCTCGTTCCCACACTTATCCCCTTCTTCCCATAAGTAATGATTAATGATAAAACTTTTCTAGCAAAACTGGTGTCTCACTATTGCATTCTTGAAAGCTAATTCTTAAGAGAGTCTAGAAAACAGCTGCTGGAGGTCAGTTACAAAAACCTATATCCACAAAGACAGGAGGCTTTCTGGCCACAATGTGAAATATTATTGCTCAAAGCTAACACATGGAAAAGCACAATGACTCTCCCATTTTCTACCTCTTTTTCTGAGCTCTGGGAGGAGGTGTTTTATAAAGACATCCCATTTAGGTCTAACTGTTTCACAGTCTCTCACTCTCTTTGTATTCTCCAGCTGTGGGGCTCTGTGTTAGTTACCTTCTTTAGTAAACATTATTGATGTTTGTCATGAAGAAAAGGACTAAGGTCAGAAAGCAATAATGAAAGCCATGGGAATATGGCTGCTGCAGAGCTGTGTCTCTAGAAGGAATGGGTAGGGTAAATCCCACGAGTCAGCCCCAAAATGGATTCTACATCCTGACAATACAAACTCAAATAGTATGCAAAAGCAAAGAATGTTTATTTTTTTCTATGATATATTTTTTTTCAATGAAGAAAATCTTTATTTTTTTTTTGATTTTTTTTAATTAGGTATTTTCTTTATTTACATGTACATTTTCCCTTTCCCATTTTCCCCTCCAAAACAAACAAACAAACAAACAAAAACAAGAACAAACCCCTTTTGCCTCCCCACTCCCCATGCCTGTCACCCCACCCTCTCCCACTTAGCAGCCTTATTTATAATAGCCAGAAACTGGAAACAACCCAGATGTCCCTCAACAGAGGAATGGATACAGAAAGTGTGGTACATCTACACAATGGAGTACTACTCAGCTATTAAAAACAATGAATTTATAAAATTCTTAGGGAAATGGATAGATCTGGAGAGTATCATCCTGAGTGAGGTAACCCAATCACAAAAGATCACACATGGTATGCATTCTTTGATAAGTGGTTATTAGCCCAGAAGTTTGGAATACAGGAAGAACGATCCACAAACCACAAGAAACTTTAGAAGAAGGAAGACTAAAAGGTGGACATTTCATTCCTTCTTAAAAAGGGGAATCAAACACCCACAGAAGGAGTGGCAGAGATTAACTATGGAGCAGAGATGGAAGGAAGGACAAGCATATAGCTATCTCCTAAGAGGCAAAGAATGTTTATTAAGTTGAATTTCTTACCTGCAGGGGTCTCCCCGTTCGGGAATGGAGACCTCTAGTGGACTTGAGGGCCCAACTTTTATCATCAGTTAGGGGAATTCCAGGGAGGGGAATGTGCTCTTTTACCTTGATTGATTAGCTCTATCTCTAGGATTCTGATGGATTCTACAATTGGCTAGGGCTCTGGAGACCTCCGTGGGATCATTCATTCATTCTGGCTACCTATTCTTACTTCAGATCAGATGACACGGTGTTCTCAGATTGGCTGCCTGTGGTTGTGGTTGGCTTACCACAGGTTCCTGGATCAGGGTTCTCATTTCTGGGAAACAGAAACTTAGGCCTAGTCCCCCAGGTTGCATGTTTGCAGGCTGTCATAGAGTCAGTCAGTTCTGGCTAACTCAGACCTCTCAAAACTAGGGACACTGAATGCAGCGCTCTGATTGGATAAGAACTGAGAGGCTATTTTAAGAAATGCATGAATCTGAACAGATACCACCATTACTCAACTCATCAGAATATTCTGAACCTTTCAAAAATGGAGAGATAGTTTACAGTCACTTTTTAAATAAGTCATCATTCTGATATCAGAAGAAAGATAACAGGTTTTTCTGGGATAATTATAGACTGATCCTAACTCAATGTTAACCAAAACTTGGCTTCACCTACAAATACACTTTAGATCTGGCATGTTGGCTAACATAGAATAATGTGAAGGAGCTGTAGAATGCTCAGTGAGTCAATCATGGATTCTGTTTACTTCAGTCTGGGAAGGTGATCAGAAAGTTTGCAAAGGCAGGGAAAGGTATATACTGCATTGCCAAATCTCATGGATGGAGCCAGGAAACAAATAGGTATTTTGTTATGCATGGCATATTGTTAAACCCTGTTTCTGATCTAATATTCTGACTCAGAAAGACAAAAGGCAAATACTGAAATGGATCTCTCATGATGAAATGAAGACTGTAGTAGACACACAAGAGGCAGTTAGAATGGAGACCTCAAACACAAGGCAGGGGGTTTACAAGCCTAAACTCGAACATGTCTAGTAGTTTTGTTGGTTTCAGTGATCGGGCACGGTTTAAGAAAAGTAACCAATAACTGTCTTACTTTCACCATGATAGGTGTCATATGTACCTAGGAATAATTTTCTAGTCCATATGCTAACTTTTAAAAAAAATCAAAGATTGAGCTATAGTGAGTGACAAAGGAAATAGTAGGAAATCTGGATGCTAAAAGAATAAGATAATAATACAAAATATTTATAAAGTAAACAAGAGATATCTAATAGCATCTAGGTGAAAGGAGAAATCACAGTGGGGATTGCATGATTGTTTAATTTAAACTGTATTAGGACTATGGCACATACAAATTTTGATCAAAAGTACTCCCCCGTTTGATTGCAAGGTTCACAAAAAGTGGAAAAAACTAGAAACAAACTGGGCAGTGGTGGTACACACCTTTAATCCCAGCACTTGGGAAGCAGAGGCAGGTCAATTTCGGAGTTCCAGGCCAGCCTGGTTACAGAGTGAGTTCCAGGACAGCAAGGGCTATACAGAGAAACCCTGTCTTGAAAATCCAAAACACACACACACACACACACACACACACACACACACACACCTAGAAACAAATGTTGACACAAGTCAACAATATTTCACATAGGGCTTATATGTGAAATAAATATTTTCTGTTAAATGACAATAAAAATTGAAGTTAAAGTTGCAGTTTTCAGATTTAGAAAAGAGTAACCAGCGGCTGGAGAGATGGCTCAGCATTCTCTTGCATTCTGCTCTAGCAGGGAACTAGAGTTCAGTACCAGTAACTACATCCTGTAGATAGCAACCATGTGTGAGTTCAGCTCCATGGAATCTGATGCCTCCTCTCTCCATTGGCACCCGCACTCATGTGCAAATACCCACACAGAGATACACAAAAACATAGGTGTACTTAACTAAAAGGAAAACAGAAGCCGAAATGCTTGAGGATATAATTATGCTGTTGGTGTGCATACTTTGTAGGCTGCAGTAAGTCCCAGGTTAAGTCTCCAAAACTGTACAAATCTGGATGTAGAAGCATGTACCTGTAATCCCTGCACCGAGAAGTTGCAGCACAATCTGAAGTTCAGTATCATCCCCTGCTTCAGAATGAGTGGAGGTGCACACTCATAAAAATGGGTTCTCAAAAATCCGAGGAAGCAAGATAAGTGTTTGTATGTACGTATGTATGCATGTACGTACGTTCGTATGTGTGTATGTACGTATGTATATATGTATGTGTGTATGTATGTATGTATGTATGTGTATGTATGTGCATTAAATAGAGTGGTTTATTTGCCATTAAAATAGATAATGAATAAAAATGTAAAATTATGAAAATATTTCAATCAAACCATCTAATAATATCTTCATTGAAATGGTATTAATGTGTAACTTTTAACTTTTATTCTTTTAATTTATCCTCTTATTTAGTTCATTATGACTGAAGTTTCCCCTTTCTCCTCTTCTCACACTCCTCCCCCCACATGTCTTCTTCCCTGAAATCCTGTACTCCTCCATTATTCCTTTAAAAAAAACCATAAGCCTCCTAGAGATATCAACTAAACATGGCCTAACAATTTTCAGCACCTTCCCTCATATTAAGTCTGGATAAGACAACCCAGAGCTAAAGGCATGCGAGAAAATCAGAAAGATCCCCTACTTTTCCACTGCTATGAGTCCCACAAGAAGACCAAGCTACACAACCATAATATTTATGCAGAGGGCCTAGGTCAGACCCACACAGGCTTCCTGGTTGGCAGTTCAGTCTCTGCAATCCCTTGTGAACGCTGGTTAGTTGATTCTATGGACTTTCTTGTGATGTCCATAACTCCTCTGGGTCCATCTTTCCCTTCTTCCACAGGATTCTCCAAGCTCCGACTCATGTCTGGCTGTGGGTCTCTGCATCTGTCTCCATCAGGTGCTGGATGGAGCTTCTCTGATGGTGATTATTCTGGGCTCCTGTTTATGAGGATAGCAGAATATCATTAAAAAATCATTTCATCTCCCCCCCCCCCCAATTTTCTGGTCATGTTTAGTTCTATTCTAGGTCTCTGAGCTATTCAGCCTCTGCTTCCTGGCTCTCCAGGCAGTGTCAGGGGTGGGCTCTCTCTCTCTCTCTATCTACTATC
>JADRCD010218384.1:0-15847 GCA_019843815.1 Montemys delectorum | reverse complement strand
CTATCTCTCTCTCTCTCTCTCTCTCTCTATATATATATATATATATATATATATGTATATATATATATATATATATATCCTGGCATGGGTCTCAAGTTAGATCAGTCATTGGTTGGTCATTTCCACAAGTTCTATTTACCTCAGCACATCATGCTGGCAGAACAAATTGTAGACAAAGGTTTTGTAGCTTCATTAGTGTTCCAATACCTCCACTGGTTAGGTTGAGTTTCTGTATCCTCCACTACTAGGAGTCTTATCTATGGTCACCTTCATAGATTCCTGAGAGTTTTAATTGTGACAGATTTCTACCTTGCCCCTGAAATGCTCCCAATTCTAGTTGTTTCTCTCAGTAATCTCTCCCTTTATCCTATCCCTGCCTGATCCCTCCCATTCCCCTCCCACCTGCCGAAATTCTATTCACAAAATTAACAAGTTTTAAAAGAAACAGTAGACCTATGATAGTCATCGCTTGTATTAGAAGTTGAATGAAGAAATGTTACTAAAATCTCTACGTATGAAAAATCTGGACGCATAATTGGACTTAAAATGACCAAGAAAACTTACAATGTGCCCAGTATATATCTCTAATAGTTGTAGAACTAGTAATTAATGTGATAAAATTTAGAGTTTGAATCCTTCAAAAACCTAGATCCTGAGCCTACATGATGTTACAAAAAATTTCTGCTAATGAACAGTTTAAGAATGCCCCCTATTATTCACAACCTCTTCTAGTCAACAGAACACATGATATTTTGCAGTTGGCTATGTGAGGTAAATTATGAGGTCAACATTATTCTGTGTATAAGTCAATATTCTAAAAAAGGAAATCAATAGGTTAAACTGTATGGAATCTCTAAGAGCTTTGTAGAAATTGCCTCATGTGATTTACAGAATAAGATGTCTTTGATAACTTGCCAATCCAAGAAGGCTAGGAGTTAATTTAGCTCAAGTATAAAGGCCTCTTATTCAAGATCTTGGATTTCTGAAGAGACGGCAGGTATTCTAACCAGAGGACAGAGGAGGAACAAGTTATTCATTGTATCAGCATTCTCCATTGATTGGATGATGTTCCCTGCCATGCTAATAAGGGTCAATCTTAACATAGTCTACCGATTTGTGTACTAATAGTTTGCATAAATACCTTCAAAAATACCTAGAAGTGGTATCTTAAGAGGCACTGAGGGTCCTTTATCTCTCTAAAGTGACGCATAAACTTAATCATCATACACCAATTTGAAGACCGTGTTCAAAAAAAAAGTGAGGCAAATATTTTTCAAGAATATGAGAAGAAATCAGTGAATTAATAGAAAAGTTTACCCATGTTTAATAAAATCTTATGCTACAACCAATTAGAGTATATCTCAAAATAACAGTCTTCCTATTCAGAGTTAATCAGTTCAATTTACTTTATTAGTAGTAAAATCCACGTGACTTCATTTATCAATATGAAAGAATACCATTTGATATTTCAATGCCCATTAATGATAAAAGTCCTTCAGCACACAGCTATATAAAGGAAATTCTTCAAAGTAACACAAAGCATCAATCAAAGTACAGGCAATCTGGTACTTAATGGGGAATGACCAGGTGACTTCACCATGTGATACTAATTCAAGGCTGTTCCATTTCATCACTGTGTTCACCTGAGATGGAAAGGTTACACAGTCAAGTAGGGCCTGAAAAAGACATAAAAGATATAGTAATTATAAGTGAGGTGCTAACATTGCCCATATTAAAAGACAAAATTATGCATGTAAAATATTCAAACCATCTATAAAAATATCATAAAACCAATAACTGAACTTGTAAAGCATTCAGGATACATACAAGGTCAGCATACAAAAATCAATTATATATCTGCATATTAGAAGTAAGCTATTAATACTTAATTTCTAAAAGCAGAATCATTTATAAACACTTGAAGGAAAATGGAATAATTGAGTTCCTTCCCAACAAAACTCATACAGGATCTATGTCCTGGAATACTTACAAAATTCTGATGAAATAAATCACAAAAAGTTTATGTAATTAGAGATACCTTCAGGGTTCATGAGTTAAAAGATTCAGCACAGAAACCCTTAAACCCCACTTGAGGCAACAAATTCAATTACTATCAAAATCCTAGCACAAAAAAAAAAAATTTGTAGTTGTACTAAAAGAGTTGTAAATTTGATATGGATGGAAGGTAATCAGAATAGCCAAGACAATTTTCAAATGGAGAATTACATTCAGGGCACTCAATGCCCACTGTTAAGGCTTTCTCTGAAGGTATTGTAACCCATCATTGTGAAGCTGGAGAAGGATGGACAGGCAAAATAAAAGCACAGAAATGGCTTTTAATAGACTCACAGATATGGCTGAAAGCTTCCCGGATAGTTGACAAAGTTATTTCAATATGGAAAGGATAAACATTTCAATTTACATTTTACAAAAAAGTAGGCATTTATCTACCAAAACATGATAACCAAAACTTAAATGGCACTCTCCTCTGGCAAAAAAAAATATAAATATCTCAAGATAGATTAAATTAAGAGTAAAACTGCTAAAAAATAATAACAAAAAAACCATTGTAGTAATTTAGGTAAAATATTTTTAGATTTGAAAAGCAATGTGTGACTCAAGCATGAAAGACACATTTCAAATGGGGCTTATTAACATTAAAAACATTTGGTGAATAAGATACACTATTAAAAGGAAGAATACTTGACTTATACATTACAAAGACATTTGCTAAGCACATGTTGAAAACTAATCATAGTCATATAGTAGCTAAAAACGTAGTGCTAAGTTAGAGGCAACATTAAAATAGTGTTAGAGATTTGACTAGAGAGTATGACTAAGAATATAGAGAAAGCAAATAAAAACATGATGATTGTGTCTGGAGTGATGGCTCAGGGTTTAAGAATACTTCCGGCTCTTACTCTTGCTCAGTACTCAGACCTTATTTAGAAACATTCATGAAAAAAAATTTGTTTGTTTGTTTTTCAAGACTGGGTTTCTCTGTGTAGCCCTGGCTGTCCTGGAACGCACTCTGTAGACTAGGCTGGCCTCGAACTCAGAAATCCGCCTGCCACTGCCTCCCAAGTGCTGGGATTAAAGGCATGTGCCACCACCGCCCGGCGAAAATTTTTAATACCAACTTGAGGAAACTGACTTTCTTGTTTGCTTCATACTGGCACACATACAACCATGGCAAATAGTCACACAGACGCATTTCCATATACATAATAAAAGCAAGTAAATATCAATTAGAATCCAGATTAAACATGCTAAAACCCTTCTGCAAAACTTAGTATGCAATTAAAAAAACAGACAAATCCCAAGAACAGGCAGTAATACATTATCAAAGAAACTTACAGAAAACTGGTAAGAGTGGGGAAAATTAGATTACCCTGTTCCATTATTTACCTAGGCTTGATTTGATTATGGAAAACATAAACCACCAACTATGACAATCATCACTCTGATGGGGTGTATTTCCACATGCATCAAAAACTGCCCATGAAAATACATATATCACTATTTGCTGAAGGTCCTGTCATAGTCACTGATTTTGAAGAGGACACTAAGGTCTTTCAACCTAGGGGTGGCTCACCAAACTGTGGTAGATCCATTAACTAGAATACTCCTTAGTTATTAATAGAACCTCTTTATAGGTCCGTATATAACATTTATATGGTAATGACACTCAATGAAGATGACTCTGTAGATATACACACAATATGGATGGATCTAAAAAATTATTAGTTGGAAAGGGAGGAGCCAGTTTTGAAAACCTACACCTCCTGTCCTTTCAATTTTGATTCAATTCTCAAAAAATTAACAATGACACTGTTACAAAATACAGAATATCAGAGTATACTGAAATAAGAATGGATGAACGCATTTTGAATTGATGGAACTCTTCTGGATCATTAACTCTAAATACCCTCACAAAGATCTTTGGTCGTTTTTATATGTGTATGGATGTTTAAAAGCCCACCTTACTGTTTAGTCATTTAAAATATAATAAAGTTGTTCATGCAAGTGAATTGTTTTTCACTGTCAGATCTGCTTAACATACTGTGATATCTTTAATACTTATTCATGACAATAGACAAGACTGGAGATCCTTAGTGATTAAAGTTGAGTGACATTCTTTTATAAACGTGTCATACTTTCTCGACCCATCTCTCTACCAACAAACGTTTCAGAAACAGACTATGGAGTGGTGGTTTTGAGGAGCTAGAGCCCCTTGTCATCGACCCATTCTTTAGTATCTAGTTCTTCAGTTAGGATAAAGCTTCAGTTTAACAAATTACTAAAGGTCTAGAGAGCTGTTGTACAATGTAGCAGCAATCATTATACAAATTGTAAGGTATACATAAAAAATTATGAGAGGGGGCCTTAAAAGTTAGGTAAGTTGTTAAAATACCTGACTTCTAAGCACGAGGACCTAAGTTCAGCCCTCAGAAGTCACCAAAGGTAGACAGAGTTTTGTGGGTTCAAGGCCAGTGTAGTCTACATAATGGGCCCCAGCAGACTGCCATTTATTGTCCCAGTGACACAAATGTTTACTTCCATAGAGTCTCTGTTTAAAAGTATCGCATGAACAGCCACACAGAGTCTTTGCTATTCTCTGAAATTTCACAAGCCAGGCCCCCGCTGTCTGCGCTCTTTTAGGTCTTCATATCAACTAAGTCCCATGGAATCACCCTCATTGTCCTCTTACCCAAAGTTCCAGGCTGTTTCATGATCCTCCCCTGACCCAGTATTATCATTTCCTTCACAGTAATAACCAAACCTTTGGTATCTATTTCTGTCTCAGCTTGTTTTCTGTTTATGCTAAACAATGACTAAAAGCAGTTTGGTGGAGCTAAGAGTTTATTTGGCTTACAAACGACAGTCCAGCAATAAGAGATGCCACCGCAGGAACCTGAAGGCAGGAACTGAAGCAGAAACCAGGGAGGACTACTGCTTCCTGTTTTGTTTTCCAATACAGGAAAACAATGCAGCTTTCATTTCTATGCAGCTTTCGTTTCTATGCAGCTCAGGCACATGTGTCTAGGGACAGTTCCATTCACAGAGGGCTTGAGCCATTGAATATATATATAGAAATATATATATATATATATATATATATATATATATTTCTAATTATATATTTATATATTCTAATTAATATTTATTTTGTAGCAAACAGCCACTTAGTGCTTTGTCCTGGACTCCGCTCAGCCTGAGGCCAGGGAATAGAAGGGGCAGATCCCAAGAGTTGGAGATTAGAGGCCCCCTCCAGATAGCTGGAGGTTTCTAGGGAGGTCGCCTCACAACAGACTTGCAGTGTGTCCGGCTGATTGGCAAACCTCAGGAAGCTGCAGGGCTAGATCATGTGGCCCAAAGGCTGCGCCTCCTGCGGTTACCTGCCTGCCCACCCTTACACATACACCCATGGGTGGGAGTTAGACCATGTGGCCCAAAGGCTGCGCCTCCTGTGGTTACCTGCCTGCCCACTACACACACACCCGTGGGAGGGAGTGTGTAACTGAAGACTGGCTGGGGGCACTGCAGAGGCAGCCTTTGGCTTTCTACTCCCATACTTGTTTGTAAAACTTGTATAGCAGTACCAGCTACCTAAGGAGGGGCAAGGCAGGAAGGGCCAGGCCCTTCCTCTGTCCTTGCCAACTCTGGGAAGTCAGCTCTTACAGAGAGGGGCAAGCACTTTTTCAGCTTGCTATGCCCCCTTCCCCATACCTCCAGGCAGGGTTGGAAATGAAAGACTTTTTTAACCTTTTCTTTTGTTTTTAAAAAGTAAATCTGTAAAATCTGAAAAAAATTATATAGTATAATAATAATTATTCTAATTATATTATTGCTAATATATACGCATGTATATATATGTATACATGCGTATATATACATATATGTATATATGCGTATATATTAGCAACCAAGAAAATATTCTGAAGGCAAGATACCTGAAAGTCTACATGAGGCAATTATTCAATGAGGGTTCCTTTTCACAGGTGTGTCAAGTTGTCAACCAAGATTAGCTATCACAAGTTCCCAGCACCAATATCATTCACGTCACAATCACAAGTGCTTCCTATTACAACTCTCTCATCTGTGCTTTGTGGCTCTTATAAATTCAAGAAGGCACACACACATACACACACAAACACACACACATACAGTAAAAAAATAATTGTTTTAAATAAATGAAATCAGTGTTTGGACTTCTCCTTTTAGTTTGCTTTTTGAATTTGTGATTACTTGGGTATTCACATATCCTATTACATAAGCCATCATTTGGGAATTCCCAGACACTAATACTTAAAGCGTATTTTGAACAATACGTGATGTCACAGGTGGTAAGGCAGGTGTGAGAGCTCTCAGAATGAGATATAGGCTGAGGCAGGAGGATGGCCAGGCAATGACAGGCAGAATGGGGGTATGAAGTGCATTCCAGGATAGCCTGGGCTATAGAATAACCCTCAAAAACAATAAACAATCCGAATTATTTGGAAAATGACAGCACTCTCGTTGTTACCTTTTTGGTTTTTTTTGTTTTTCTGAGAGCTGCAGAAGGTCTCATGGTGACTGCCTCTACTATCTCATACTGACCAATGGAAACCTAAAACTAACTGAAAAGTAGTTTCAGGAAGTCTGTTTCTTTGGAAAAATTTGAACATGAAATGCATTTTGATCTGCACAGGTTTTTATTTTTTCCCCCTCGTTTTCCATTTCAAACGTTTCAGATGCCTTTTCATGTTCCGTCCCCATAGCGGGCAGCCTCAGATGTGTTCCATTTTAGAATTGTGAGGCTCTTTGAATGCCATTATTCAAAGTAAAACGGAATGAATTTGAGAGTTATCAACTAACATGAGGTGAAATAAAAAGTATTTCAGAGGAAAACCTGTGATGACTTTTTTCCCTCAAAAAATTTATTCAAAGCTGTCTCAAGTGGCTTGATCCCTCTATTCACAGGAGCCAGTCTTGTGGGTGTGAGCCTGCAGCCCTGCAGGGCTCTCCAGCCATACAGTCAGTGTTGATTTGTATTCTATAAATGGGGACAAAACTATATCAGGCACTTTCCTCTTTCAACAAAACACAATTGTTCTGACAGGCAGGGTGGGATGAGTACAATCTCTACAAACTAGCCTACAGGGAAGAATTCATTCACAATCCTGCATGTATGTCTAGGTTCATTTTTAATTCTTGAAGTACATCAGCATAAAGCACTGTGCATTATGATGGACAGACATCTCCACAACATGCCACTGACTACCAAGGAGGCTTTATACCCCAAGCCACAACATGGTATGTTACCTGTGTGTATGCAATGTAGAGTAGCTTACTTTACACTGAAAAGTATATGGTACGAAGCCCTGAAGAAGTCATTATTCATATAGGGAAATGTACATGGGAGAGATTTTGCATGTATATTTCATTGTACAACTGGAGAGGGTGAATTGATGAGGATAATATTTTATAAAAAATTTAGGCCTGAATTGGGGCAGCCATCAAAAGGGGAAAAGCACATTTATGTGAGCTTCTTCAAAACCGAAAGGAAAAAAAAATCTCTCTCGTTATTCAGGTTGAGAATGTAATGCAAGGGAAGACTGGAAAACCTGCTTCACTTTAGGGAATGGTTCCCAGCTTGGGTTCCCAGCTTGTGGGCCACAATTGCTTGGTAGCCAAATGACTGTTTAATAGGGTCACATACCAAATATCCTTCATACAAGATATTTATGTTACAGTTCATAACAGTAACAAATTTAAAGTTATGAAGTAATAATGAAAATAATTTTATGAGCGGGGTCACCACACCATGAAAGAGTGTATTAAAACATCACAGCATTAGGAAGGTTGAGAACTACTGCTTTAACATGAAAGGTAGTGTTATTCCATCGCTCATAGGACTAAGAAAAATATAGCCAATAGGCCATAAATGATGACGATAATGATTCTAGCTAAATATATTAATAAAGACTAATATCCATTGTGGAAAAGATTTAGAAAGATTGTAAGGACCAGAGGATCAGAAGATCAGAGATTGTACATCCATAAAGTCTCACTGACATGACTGACAAACATGAGCTGAACACAGATGACAAAATAGGCTCTCGAATACTTTCCTGCTCTGATAAGAGATAATACCAGTGTGCTTAAACAGCAAGAGGAGGTCATCAGCTTCTGAGTTCATCAATGTTAAATTTCTCCAAGCAATCAAATGAGACTCCTGAGGTCCACAGAGGTTTCTATTTCCTTAGATGTCTCTAAAAACAATCTAGGAACAAAATTAGTTATAAGAGGAACTTGGGAAACTTTTATTTTATCAATGAAAAGAAAAACCTCCTAGAGAGAGTATTCTGATGTTCTGCTTTCTCTCATAAATTTGGATACAGTTTGTAGGATGGAAATAGCAGTGATTTTGTCCCAAGAAGAAATACCTGTCAGTGGGAGCCAAGGACATAGAGGAATTTTTTCATCAGATGAAACTGTTGATTGTACTGTTGAACTGTATGTTCTCTACAGTCATTTTATAAAACAAAAGTAGATATTGTGAAATCTTGCCAGATTTTTACATATATTATAGATAAAAGGCATAGTTCTTTTATATTTGTGATTGTTTACTTACAACTTTCTCTTAGTTTACAAACCAGTACACTCATTTGTATCACTGGCATCCATGCCATATTTAATTGAATTAAGTTCTAGTAGACTATTATACCAATTGAAAATATTTGGCCACATAGGTGAGAACGTCCTTAACTCACCTTGCTATCAAGTGCATTATCTTCAGGGGTGTGTAGACTAGGATGGATAGCTGGAATTCATGAACTGTTGTTACCCACTAGAAGTGCAAAATGGAAATGTATTTCTGGGTCTATTTTATATTCTGTGTGTCTTCTCTACCACACATAGGATGCTGGCATTAAAGGAAAAAAGATACATTAAAAAAAAAAGGATACCATAATCATTGTCATCATACTGAGAGAGGCCTGGGCCTCTGTGCTTGGACTAAGAAACTTTTCTAGGAAGAAATTAAGTAAATAACCTCATGTATTTTAAATTTGCTAGCATTTTCTAGTCTATGATGACCTCTATAATAGTCACCAAAAATATTCTAAGTTTTCTTTGGAGATTTCTGGTCAAAAGTATGAGGCACATGTTTTTAGTCTATCTCCATGAGAGTTATATAGATAGTGTCTGTGTGTGTATGTGTGTGTGTGTGTGTGTGTGTGTGTGTGTGTGTGTTTATGTTGAAGGGCCACCCGTGCTTGTTCTGCTCTAGACTACATACTACTAAAGGAGACATGTATATTCATATGTGTATGTTTATATATGTGTATGTTTGGAGGTGAGAGAGAGATTATATTACTTGTTATTTTCTAGTTTTGTTTGACTTTGTTGGTCTACAAATATTGTGTTTATTTACAATGGCAATGTTGAAATTTGATTAACCAGGATGTTCATTAACAGTGCCATACTCTTTATTCCTTTCTAGTGCCTCCAGAACCAATCCCTTTGTCTAATTAGAAATAGGACCTGTACTACATTTATATGTCTGTGTCACTTATTAAAGTTTAAGTGCAAGGGAAACCATTTCTGTGAGCTTCAGAATTGTCATTTGTAAAATGTAACAAAAATGAGGCTAGTGATATAAAACATTAGAACAGCAACCTGGAGCTAATGTTTGCTGTTTTCATGTCTTATAATAAACATCCCTTCCCTGATGCATGCCTATACTTTTTAATGTTTGGTTGTGTCCAATTATTAATGTGATATTCCTTTACTATTATAATATTATCAGCATTAGCCATAGTGTTATTTTTATGTAAGGAAAAGCAATAACCTTACATAACATAGACCTTCAGACATCCTCAATAAAAACACTTTTCATTGAAGTGAACATCTCTAGAGCTCCATCACCATTAATGCTAAAGTTAGAATCTTTCATATTTCTTACAAATGACATCTAACTGACTCAGAGTTTTTCTTTAGATATATCCCTTTTGTAGAAAATCAGTGAATTTCAATGAGAATTCTAATAATCCCTAAGTATTGTTATTAGATTTGCTTTGTTACATGTTTAGTGTGCCCATGAATGGTCTAGAAAAGAGAATATGTGAATAGATCCATATCATGTATTCTTCAGAATTTGAGGCATATTGAAAATTTGATTTATTATGGACATTTATGTGTAGGGTGTTTTTCAGGTAATATTATGTAAAGCTGCACATAGCTTCTAACTTTACTAATTCTTTCAGATATTTCATAGCGCTTCATAATCTCTTGAATGATCAGTATGATAGGAAAACACATAAGACTGAAATAATCATGTAATAGTACCATTAAAATATTTATGTAATCACACCATTGAAAACCTGATCACACATCATTAAAGCTATAGTCCATGGTGATTCAATCTTAGCGTTATTTTCTCTAATTTATAATTAGAACACAGCAGAAGTCATTTAAAGAGTTATTTAAAATTATTGAACGAAGAGGAGCAAAGCACTACTGTAATGTCCATGCTTTTAAGTGTATAAAAACTATACTTTGTAAGAAGTATGTATATTTTAATATGACATCAAGAAAAGTCAAAATGCCTAATGTTTAAATACTGAGAAAAATAGTAATTTGAATATATTTGGATTAAGTATTATTTAAATGGTTTAAAAACTTTTAAAGTAATATAATCAAATTAGTAGCTACCAACTTAACTTATGTTGAAACATAAATATAGATCATTATAGTAATACTCCATTAGAAACAGTAATATATCTTAAACTGAGATGGAATAATATCAAATATAGTGAAGGAAAGAAAGCTATCCTGGATTTTATTTCTCCTTTACAATTTTATGTAAGCTGTTGGTTAGTGGTATTATCAAGGAAAGGCATTTATTTTCATGGGTAATATAGTTCTTAATCACAAATTGTAGAGTGTTAGGCTAAGATAGATGTAAAGTTTAAGTTGCCTAATTTTGCTAGTTCTTTCCTGCACAAGTGTAAAGTTTAAAACATGACATCCTTTTCTAGGACTACAAGCAAAATTACCACTTTTCTACATTATGGCTAGATGCAAGTCCTGAGCAGAGCCTTAATTTCTTTACCTAATGAAGACATTTATATTGAAGGTAATGGTAAGAATTTGTGCACAAATGTTTGTTTTATAATGCTAGTAACTAAAGGAAGTAAAGGAGATAATGCAAATCATGATGGTTTTGACAAATTGTGCTTTTAGATCTGTCTACAGTAGTCAGTGAAGTGATCACTCATAGACACTGAAGCACATGCATATGCAGAACCTTCTTTTATGTCTAGCATTGAATGTGTGCATGTTTTTTTTTACTTTCCATTATAATAAAAAATATTGACTATAAAAGACATAGTGCAGTTAGTAGTAAGTTGTATTGTTTTTTTCATTTATTTATTTATTCATTCATTCATTCATTCATTCATTCATTTTACATCCTGAAAGCTGACCCCTCCTCCCAAACATCCTTCACACAGTTCCTGCCCCCATCACTCCATCCCCTTCTTCTATGAGAAGGAGGAGGTTGCCCCTAGGCATCACTCAACCCTGGCACATCAATTCTCTCCAGGGATAGGTGTATCCTCTCCCACTGGGGCTATGCCCTAACCTTAACCCTAACCCCTTAACCCTAACACTAACAATAATACTAACACTAACCTTGAACCTAAACCTAACTCTTAAATCACACATCAGACCCTACACATTAATAGCAGGAGACTAACACTCCACTCTCTGATAGGATATTGAAACAGAAATTAGACAGAAAAATAACAAAACTAACAGAGGCTGTAAACCAAAAATATCTAACAGGTATTACAGACTATTTCATCCAAACACAAAAGATACACTTTCTTCTCAGCACCTCTTGGAACCTCCTTCAAAACTGACCATAGAATCTGTCACAAAGCAAGACTCAACAGATACAAGACTAAAATAACCCATTGCATTTTATCAGATCACCAAGGATTAAAATTGGACTTCAACAACAACATAAACAAAAGAAAGCCTACAAACTCATGGAAACTGAACAACTCTCTACTCAATGACCACTGTGTCAAAGAAAAATAAACAAAGAAATAAAAGACTTTCTAGAATTCAATGACAATGAATGTACACCATATCCAAACTATGGGACACAATGAAATTGGAGCTAAGAGGAAAGTTCATAGCACTAAGTGACTTCATAAAAAAAAATTGGAGACCTTTTATACTAATGATTTTAGTAACACATTTTATTTTATACTTACCTACAGTTGTTCCTAAATTTATATGGGAACAATTTGTGATAATTTGTATTTTAAAAAGTTCTGAAAAAAACTAAATTTATAAGCAAAGCACATAGACTTTATATATTTAGCTGCAGGTAAAATGTAAAATTCAACACAAGTAAGCTGAAAACAAGAAACTGTACGTCCATATGTTGTATAGGAATGCATAATTTACTGCTAGAATTGTCCTTACTTTGAAATATGGCATTTTCTAGGCTATTTGATTCTTGCCCAATTACTAGAAAGCACTTCTCCTATTAGTCAACACACTCTAATTTTCACCAAGATCTCTCATAAGTCAAAAAGTTGAGACTTGTAGAGAGCCATGCCTGAGCTGGCTCAATCGCCATTACAACAAGGCACCGGCATCCGATGTCCTCTCCCTGTAAACAAGTAGTCTGCGAATGTGCTAAGGGCCAGAGCACGCCAAGTCACAGCCCATCCCGGGGCGTCACATGAGGTAATGCGCAAACAGCCAATCAGAAATGAACACGCCGCTCCAGGATGTATATAAGCAGTGCCTTTTCGGGGTTTGGGGTCTTCCTCTTAAAGATGCAATAAACGCTTGCTGCAGAAGGATCCTGGTGACCGCGTGCGTTCTTGCTGGCGAGACGATTGTGCGATTCACAGAGACTTTATTCTTCTTAATAATAAAATAACTCAATATAAAGTGTTCATTGTACCCTCTTAGTTTCACTGTAGTAAGAACCAGAGCATATGGCATTGTCTCTTATGTCTACTATCCTTGTCATACTTTGAATAGATAGTACAGTACAGTAGGTTAATGAGATTAAGTAGAATAGAAGTGACCAGTTCAATGTTGAGATGAAAAACTAATTTTCTTCAGATGTTCATTAAATAAAAATGAAATTGATGTTCCTCTTATGATTATCAGTTAAATGCAACTCCCCAGTATTCCTTAATGTCACCAGGAAATCCTATGAGAGGAGTTGAGTGGGTTATGGAAAGTTTATCCTTCAGAATAGAACTATAGAACTATTGTGTTTAATACTGATTATACTGAAAAGACTTGTGTGGTTGTGAATCAGCTATTTTACCTTCCTAGAGCTTAGTTTCTGTAGATTTTTTGTTTTTGTTTTTGTTTTTGTATTTTTTTGAGACATGGTTTCTCTGTGTAGCCCTAGCTGTCCTGGAACTCACTCTGTAGACTAGGCTGGCCTCGAACTCAGAAATCCACCTGCTTCTGCCTCCCAAGTGCAAGGATTAAAGGCATGCGCCATCACAGCCCAGCACTGTAGCTGTTAAAATGAATAACAAATAACAATACTATGTTAGGAGTCACATTTATATTTCAAGTTCAAGGAAATACTGAATGTGCAATGATTTAGGCAAAATTATTTAGGAGTTTCTATGAGGCATTGCTGAAATGTGATTAATTTTCTAAGCAATGGGGCCTTGTAATATGAAGAGACCTCATGCTCTCCCTGAAAATCCTTAGAAGAGCAGAAATATTTAGTTCTCCTCCAGAAAAAAAGGGGGGGAGGAGTCTGTTCTACAGGAATAGTGGGCACGCCTAGGATCTTCATAGACTCCTGATTCTCCAATCATCACACTCTGAGTCATGGATGTCCATGCTCGCCTGAGCATATGCACCAATGTTTGTGAGGATACAAATATTGTATTAGTTTTCTCCTAAAAATATTTTAGTACTGTGTGCATGTGGAGGATGCTGTACACACACATTTGTGTACAAAATGCATAAACAGAGAGAGAGGCGGGGAGGAGGGAGGTAGAAAGAAAGAAAAAGAGAAAGACAGACAGACAGAGTGAAAGAGAGCTGATACAAATGTGGTCTAATGTAGAAGTATAGAAGTCAGAGGAAAACTTTATGTAACTAGTCGTTGCCTCCCACCATAAAGAAAGGCTCAGTGATTTGACACTCGTGGCCAGGCCTTAAAGAGAAGAAGAAGAACCTCCATCGGCTGAGCCATCAGTGGGAGCCTCTGTTGCTTGGTGTTTGTGGGGTTTTTGTTGTGTGCTTGCTTCTTTGAATTTTTATAATGTAGAACTTTGACTAATACAACTACCCATCTCATGTGTTTCCCATATAAAATACTAAATATATATGATGATAAGTAATAATCATCACTCCTTACAATCATCCTGTGTGTACTATGCATGGTGATGGCAAGTGTGCAATCAGAGATATTTAGATAGCAATAGATCAGCAGAACATTTATTGTTATACAACAACTGTATTCTTTTACTTTATATATATTCCTGGCCAGTGCTCTCTTGTTGTAAATTGACACCATGAATTTTATGGAAGAAAACATTTAATTAATTCATGGTTTAGACCATTATAATCATGGTGGGGTACATGGCACAAAGTCAGACAGTGGAGTAGCAGCTAAGCACTATATTCTGATCTGCAGTCAGACAGACAGATAGACAGACACACACACACACATGAGAGAGAGAGAGAGAGAGAGAGAGAGAGAGAGAGAGAGAGAGAGAGACTGGGAGAGGCAAAAGGCAGACATGCAATGCAGAAAAGTGATGTATATTTCAGATTTAACATGAAATGCCCCTGAAAGATGACATTTTCTCATTTAAATCATCATAGCCTCGTAGCATTTTATGCAAATGGTATAAGCATTTAGTATTATGTTTTACTTCAATTTGTAACCTTCCTCTTCCTCAAACTGGAGTCTGTTACCCAGTCTCTTCTTTGTTCTGGGTTTTCTGTCTCTTATGATGTCATGAAAATCATCTGGTTAGTTTCTATGGTTGGTGGTGACCTGCAGTACATCTCCTTATACTCTATGTTTCTTCAATTATAATGTCTTATATATCATTCTGTGTTTTGTTTCTTCTTCATTATGACCCATATTCAAGTATATGAATATTGCTTATAAACTATCACTTATCAGCATATATTAATATCAGCATTTTCATATATATAAAGATAGTTTTGATGGTAGTTTTAATAGTTATTATTTTTGTTGTAGTTTTATTTTGCTGGTAATTGTTAATCTGATATTAAAAAGAAAATGTGGTTTAATGAAAATGAGTAGCATGCCATAAATACCTTCAAGGTTTAACTTAGGATGTAAGAAGGAAAATTGAAAGTGCATAGTTATGAAAAATAAATATAAAACATCCCAAGCATAGTGAGGCCATGAAACCTAGAATAGAATCTACTACAACCATTGTCCTTAGTCAGTCTGATATCTACATTCTTAGTATTGATCCTTGAGTCTAGATGTATCTGTATATTTCACTTATCAAAGATCTGTCTTTTTTCCATCATATGGAGACAATTACAGAAACCCACCAATAGTCAAAATATAGAGAACTAGTAATTATGAGATGCTTGGCAGTAGTTGGTACATTTAAGCAGAACCACTATACCTAAAGCTTGGGGAGAATCATGGAAGAGGGGCATGGGCATATATTTTTTGCACATACTTTTAGTAAGGGTTCAACCTCTCCTCTACCCCACAACTCAGCAGAGGTAGTAGAAAAGTTATTGGAATATGGGTGAAGTGGCCATGTTCAGCAATAGTTCTTTGGGGGAAAACTCAATCTTCTTT
>JADRCD010218383.1:0-35265 GCA_019843815.1 Montemys delectorum | reverse complement strand
ACTGTGTGACTGTGTGTGTGCATGTCTGTGTGCTTTGTGCCTTTGTGCCTGTGTGTCTGTGTCTATGTGACTGTATGCCTTTGTGCCTCTGTGTCTGTGTATCTGAGTGCCTGTGTGTCTGTGTGTCTGCAAGTCTGTGTACCTGTGTGTCTGTCTGCCTTTATGCCTGTGTACCAGTGTCTGTATGTTTGTGTGCCTATGTGTCTGTGTACCTGCAATGGATAACATTCCAAATATGATAATGAATAAGACAGATAAGGGAAATATCCTCTGGCTCCAAGTCTTAAAGATAAATCACTCAATTTCCATCATTGAGATAAACTGTAGGATTGTTATAATGTCACTTCATTCAAGTAAAGATGGTCTCTTATACTCCTGTGCATGTGGGGATTTTATCAGGTGGAGGTTATATATGCTTATTTTCCTTAGAATGTTAGAGTAGTATATTACACAGATTAGTTTGGAAATAATGAACCAGTTTTACTTTCTTGATATAAAAACATTAGTCACTGTTAGCGTTCCTTCCTGGCTCTACCCAACAGTTACCTTGCAACAAGCCAGATAAGCCTGGCTTCCTCTAAAAGGGACTGGTTTGACCCTTCCTCTTTCTCTCTTACTCTTACTGCTTTACTCTTTTATTCTGTCTGCCCCCTTCTCTCCCTCTCCTTCACCCTCCCTCTCTCTATGTGCGTCCTTCTCTGCCTCTACCCCATTCTAAACTCCCTTTCCCAGGCCTCAAATAAACTCGACACTATACCTGTCACATGGCGGGTACCTCAGGGGGAAGGGATGGCTCAGTGAGGGCCAGCCAAGGTACCTTGCCAACCTCAACATACCTGCTCTACAAAGATATCCTTGGTTCGCATTTTATAAAACACAACAGTCATGATCCCTTTATGTATTTATGCAGATATTCTGCAAACTGGGTTAAGTCATATGTCCCTGTGCATTGTGATTCCCATGTTTGTTAAGTTTCAAAGATTGAACAGTACTGATCTTCTCTCCTGTCTCTCCGGTGACATTGCCACATGTTTCTGTACATACCAATATACATTTTTTTCTAAAATGTATGTGTTTTTTTCTTCTACACTGACACTTCAAATTCTTTATTAGTTGCTCCTAAAATTAGATTCCCAGATCACATAGCAAGTGTAATCCTAGTTTGTCCCCTTCGAATACCTGTAATGTTTATCTCGTGAGATGGGTTTGGAAATATTCAGTGGAACATAGATTGGAATACTCTAAAGTTAAAGTTTTGCAAAGTGATCATTAATGAAGACATTCATAAAATGTGACATGATTCTTCAGCTTAATATTATTAAAAAAACAGATGAGAGGCAGACTATCATATAAAGACATGATTAATAGATGATTCATAGATGACAGACCTCCCAATCGTGCTACCTTTAAAATTTTTATAAATATAACACAAAATGGCTTGTCCTTCTGTAAATTTCAAAATGAACATAGAGCTATAAATTGCATGGTTTGTGGCATCATATTTACAGATGGATATTTGTAGAGAAAGATACATAAGTACATAGTGAGCAGACACACAGCTTGTAGGACACACTTTGTACAAAATGTGACACTGGCAAGGATGTCGAATGGAGACAAGTGATACTTCTATACTACACATTGATTTCTTTGTATTTTTTGTATTTAAAGCATATAAAAGGAAATTATATGCTTTAAGGTATCTTGTACTTTTAAATGTCTCAGAAATAATAACAACAGAGAAATAATTCACCTTCTCTTAAAGAAGATCCAAGAAGCAGTATTTAAGGTTTTTAATGTAGAACACCTGGTGCACCAAGAAGAATACTGACTTAGTCTTAAACAGAAGGAAAATTATTTCTGTGTCTTCTCATTCAAGTCACTCTGTCTTTTATCTTTCTAGGCTTTCCTCCAGACAAAGTTATGAAGTGTGGTGAGTCTGCATTCCACTCAGCACTCATAGACAAAATGGTATTACACCCCAAGCACCAGCAATAAAGTGTTTTATGGAGCCCAGGGCCTAAAACTCTTTGCATCTATAATTCTTTCTCTGTCCAGGGGAGATAACAAGACATGTCCTGATAGCTTTGTTGTGAGAATCCAGTGTGACAAAGAAGTGTTTGGACAAACAAAAGATCTACATCAGTGATTCTCAAAAACAATCAATTTGCCACTTCTTTCTGTCTCCCCACATGCCAGAAACATTTGGTAAGGTCTGGAGATGTGGAGATGTTTTCCTGTTGTCAATACTGCGAGACAGCATCACTAGCATCAACTGAGTAAATTTCATGGCTGCTGTGAAACATCCAGTGATGTTGAAGACAGCTTTGCCTTATAGTGTGGACCACTGCCTGCACCTTAATGATAGCAGTTCTGGGGCTGAGGTTAGAAAGTCCTCACAGGCAAATGTAAGACCTTATATAATTGAGCAAATTTTCTTTAAATAAGTCTCAAGCTACTAATCTTTAGCAAAATACATAATTAAAAAAATAAAAGAATTGATTAAAAAATTATCATTCCCAGGTTACCCACATTGAATTACAGATGTTCTCTATCACTGTAAACTTAATACCTGATAAGAAGGAACTAGACCTAGCCCCCTGCCTTCACATTTGTAGCAGATATGCAGCTTGGTCTTCATGTGGGCCCCTAACAATTAAAGTAAGAACTGACCTTCTGACTATGTTGCCTTCAATTGAATCCTCGTCCTCTCCCTGTACTGCCTGACTGGGTCTCAGTGGAAGAAGTGATACTTAGTCATGCTGGGACCAGATGTCACAGAATGGAGTGGTACCCAAGAGGGCTTCCCCTTCTTTGAAAGGTGGGATTGGGGGAATGATTTGTAAGGGCAGGACTGGGAGGAGAAGGGGTTGTATTTGAGATGTAATGTGAATAAAAAAGTAAATCATAAAAAAAGAAAAAGGAAAGGTAATGAGAAAAATAAAAAGGACAGAAAGAAATTTAATGGAAGGTAGGTTTGTCAAGTTTGAGAGTATACAGTCTGTCATGGCAGATGGAAACCATGGCAGCAGGTGGTTCCATGGCAGCTGGTTTACATCTCTGGGGACCAATAAGCAGAGAAAGCAAATTGTGAGATGTAAGCTGGCCTAGGTTGTAACGCCTAAGATCTCCATTCTCAAAACCACACTTATTCCAACTAGGCTCCATTTCTAAAAGTTCTGCAACCTCTTTTAAAACTTTTAACTTATATTTTAAGTATGTAAGTGTTCTACTAGTGTTTACGTACGTGAATAGCATGTATACCAAATGAGCGCAGAGGTCAGAAGAAGTCCGTGGCTTCCCTGCAACTGGAGCTTAGGATGATGAAGAACTGGGTCTGGGAAGTGAACTGAGCTCCTTTGCAAGAGAGAGCAATATGTGCTCTTAAGCACTGTGCAATCTCTTCAGTCCTTTCTCAGCGTTTTAAAACAGTATCACCAGCTGAGGACTGTGTGTTCTATCCTATAAACCCATAGGGCACATTTCATATTGAAACTATAACATTCACCAAGGCTGGTGGGTGTGAGTTGCTCTTCCTCTGTGAAAAAAGGCCAGTTCCCAGGCAAAGAAAACTCACTAAACTTGATGTTTTCTATTTTCTAGTGAATGAAACTCACTTTCTCCAACAAAATAAAGCATAATTTTGTTTTCCTTCAGAGGGTTTCTTGACATTTAATCAAGGCAATGACATCCCAACTGCAGCTCTCAGATATATGCCTAGAGTTTTCTTCAGACAGTTCACTATCTTGTGTGTGTGTGTGGGGGGGGGGGGGGGCGGGCAGGGGTCTACTGGTCCTTGAGTGGCTGACTGAGCATTTTGCCTCTATCTATTTTAGGCCCAGGTTACGTGGAAATTATTTTAACATCGTTGGCTTGATTAAACTTCAGGAAACACTCTGATGGAAAACAGAATCATGCCTTATTTTGTTGGAGAAAGTGAGTTACGTTCATTAGGGTCAAAAAGCAGTTGGCCTTCTCAGAGCATGTGAAATTTTCTACCAAAAAAAATGGCCACTACATGCACTGAATTAGGTTAAATGACTAGTATAAATGGGGAAATACAAAGTGTTTGGGGCAACAAAAATGTCACACTAACCTTTCATTTCTAATAGTATATTTGCAGCTATTTGTCTATTCTCGGGAAAAATCAGAGTAGAAGTCAAGTTTACAACCACTCTGGAAATCAGTGACCAAAACCAAAAAAAAAAAAAAAAAGGAGTCTGTCTGCCCACACTGATTAAATTAGGTCAGGCCATGATGAATCCAGACAATCTGATGTTCCTACCAACCACCATGACCATCTGGTAAATGACTTCCTCAGGTTGGCTGCTTCACTGTCAGCAGGAGGCAAGGGTCCTCTGCTCTGTATTGTAAACCCTACACAAATATTTAACTGGAGCAAGAAGATTGGAAATTTAACAAACGAATAAATACAGTCTATTTCTGGTTTCAAAATTAGTGGGCCTTGCTTTGCTGTCTGGGGGTTGATAAGTATTTAAGACAAATTGTGTAGATTCATATAACTGTAAATGGTCATTTTTAACTCACACATAGTATTGGAATACAGCTACTTAAACCTGCTGGCTTTACAAATAGCCGTGGATTATTCCAAATTTCTTTGAAGTGTCTTTTTTTCTTGGAAAAATTGAGGTGTAAGGAAATGTTTTTCATTATGGCCAAAGTATGTTTCCAAAGAACCATATATTGTACATATCTCTGAAAGAGGACAATTACACTGCAACATTTTGCTGACAGCTAAGCATGCTTTGCTTTTGAAACACCAATCATCCCACTTTGGACTTAGACAAGAGGGAGATAATTTCAGCAATTTCATTGCAAAAAAGTTTTAAAATTGTGTTGTATTTTGCACAGCTTTCCTTGATAAACTTGAAGATGTTTGAAAAAGAGTTTACCTAGTCCCACAAGGTGGTGAGGGGTTAGAAAAAATCTCTAAGAGAAAGAAAAGGTATATATTCTTATATTTGAGGTACAAAAGCCAAAAGCACATTTAATATGAAAGAAATAAAAAGAGGTATTAACCAAAAAAAGGTACTACTAGAAATCACTAAACATTAACAGAGAATTTCTCTGACTTTTCTCACCTCTATCTACTATGCTAAAATTTACCCAGGGAGAAAACTCTCTGAAGCCACTTGGTTCTCCAAGTCCCTTTTTCCCTTTTGCTCTTGAATTCAAGGATAAACTGGCCCCTTCAAATATGGTCTCCTAAAGTGTACATGAAAATCACAAGTGTTGGAATATATATAATATATATATATATATATATATATATATATATATATATATATATATAAAATATAGATGTTTCCTTGTTTAAAAAGGAAACTTTAATCAGTTTGTATCTAAATATTTCTACATATCAAAATGTTGATGTTCATATTATCTGTGTCAAAATGCAAGGAAAATTTCTTCGTTATCATATCTGGAAAGGTTGGTAGGATGTTCTCCAATGATTGTCAGACATAATTATCCTAACATATTTTGAATTTATTTATTGAAGTAGGTGTGAGGTGTGCAATGTGTCTACCACAATGCACATGTGGAAGACAGAGGACAACTTGGAGGAGCCAGTTTTCAGTTTTTTCCTTGTACTTCATGGGTTTAAGAGATTAAGTACAGGTCCTCAGGCTTGGTACAAAATACATGTTGAGCCATGTCTTCAGCCTTCATTTTAAGTTTTACAGAGGTTCTTTCTTTTATTTTGAATATGTAGTATACTCCCAAGTATACTTTGAAGTTGTTGAATTCTTAATTCCTAGGTGGTACATCCAATTATCACAAGGTTGTCTTTACCAATCAAGAGTGAATATATTCATGATCTGATAGCATCTTGAGACTTGAAAGGTAGTGACAGTGTACCCTGAAAATCCCTAGGCTCCCTTTCTGTTGACTCTCTACTACTTAGAGTGAGTGACTTTACTCATGCCCTCAGCTATGATGTCTATATCACCACATACAGTCACAGTAAGAAACTGAACCAAGTGATCATGGACTAAACCTCTGATGTTATAAACCAAGATAAATTATTCTTCTCACAAGTTGTTTTCACAGATAATTTGTCCAGAAATGTAAAAATAACAAAGTTACCCTTGTACATATGTATTAATGTCTGATCACAAACACTTAGATAGAATCAAAATCAAAGACACTGTGACATTCATCTGATTTAATTTGAGGAATCTTGGAGAAAACAAACCCACAGATATACTGGTTCCCACTGAAGAATAAGTAAAATCTTGGCCAAACATACCATGGAATCAGAGTATTAGATGGACTTTTAAAGGGTGGTCAATATAGAGAAGTTTGCTGAAGATTAGTTTTAAGGAAAAGTAATGAAAGCACAACAGTTCATGGCAAAAATTGAAGAGGGTGGTAGAGAAGGTGCTATCACAGAAACAGATGTGGAAAGAAACGGTACATGTGACAGGAATATAACAATGGTTAGAAGCAGTTGATATAAAATGAGTGAAGGATTCAGTGCCTTGCACGATGTTGGTGTTTAGGACCAAAGTCAAAGAAAGTAACTGGAAACATATACCTTGACCATGATGGGTTTTGTCACCTTGGGCAGATCACCAATCAGATCTGACAAATGGCATGCTCTACCTTGGGTACTTAGACTTTCGAGGCTTTTAAAATAGAAATGAAGTTGAGGGTCTGTTTTCAGCCAAGTTTCGAAACACTAGATGAGAGACAAATCAAATTTGCAGTCATAGGGCTAATCATAGGCCTAGTATTTGTTTCCTCTGCATGGGAACAATAGAAGCATTAAGTAGGTAGTAAATTTAATCATCCCATTTTTAGTCAATAATCTGGTGGCAGTCAGGTGGGTCTCTGATGAAAGATCATGGAAAAAAACAGACAACTAGTATACAATACAATACACCAGCTAATTAAACCCTCCAAACACAGAAGTGATAGGGACAGAAGAAGTTCTTATAGACGACTTTGACAATGCCATTTGTCAGATAAGATTAGTGACTTCATAATCCAGTCTCCATAAGCTTGACCAAAAGAGGGCTATTCTCTAAATATTGAAAATATTTCTTTAGTTTATTGGACAGCTGTGGGAAAAAAATTCTAAAATGCAATGCCTATATTGAATGATGAATGGTTGACTCTAAGACATGATGGCATGTAAAGGAAAAATCATGGAATTGTTCTTGATATGTTAGCAAATGAATAAGAGTGATTCTTCGAAAAAAAAAAATGGCCAAGTAGAGTCGAAGATAACTGACAGGTAAAGGCACCTGCTGTCAACTCTGAGAACCTGAGTTCAATTCCCAAGACGTACATGGTAGAAGGGGAGAAACAAGTTCCACAGTCTGATGATCTGACCATGTATTGTGGTAGATGTATGTTTTTTTTCAAGCAAGCAAGCAAGCAAACAAACAAACAAACAAATTTAGTAGCCTAACAGAAAGTTACTTCCTCCTCTTAAAAAATCCTTACGCTTTAATGCTATCCTGAATACCCTTTTGTATATTCTTTAAGATTCCTTCAAAGCAGAGACAGACAAAAATATTGTGCTTTCCTATATAATACACATCAGAGAATATGAGGACAGTGACCATAACAGACTAGAATCAGGGGTGGTTGGTATTTTTCCTGCTTCTTCAATACAATGAAAAAAAATATGTTAAAGAAAATACACATAAAACAAGACTTCCTCTTTTAACGAGTGCCTGGGCCAGTATAGGAGTAAAACAAACATTACTTGAGGTATATCTTACAATAAAAAACTGTAACCCAGGGTATGAGTATGCTGGTACCGAATGAAGTAGCAACAGCCTAAAGCCAAATAGTCAGATTCTGAATTAAACAAAAGAGCTGAGTAGGACTCCATAATGTAAATCCACCACATTTTATGTATCCATTTTTCTGTTGAAGGGCATCTGGGTTGTTTCCAGTTTCTGGCAATGATAAGTAAGGCTACTATAAACATAGTAGAGCATGTGTCCTTGTTATAGATTGCAGTATCTTTTGAATACATGCCCAATAGTGGTATAGTTGAGTCTTCAGGTAGAACTATTTCCAATTATCTAAGGAACCAACAGATTGATTTCCAAAATGATTTTACCAGCTTACAGTCCTATCAGCAATGGAGAATTGTTTCACTTATTCCATTTCTTTGCCATCATATGCTATCACCTGCCTTTTTGATCTTAGCTATTCTGATTGGTGTGAGGTGGTCATTTTGATTTGCATTTTCCAAATGACTAAGGATGTTGAACATTTCTTTAAATGCTTCTGAGCCATTCAGGATCCCTCGATAGAGGATTCTTTGTTTAGCTCTTTACTCCATTTTTAAAATAAGGTTATTTACACATTGAAATACTACTCAGCTATTAAAAACAATGACTACATGAAATTCGAAGGCAAATGGATGGAACTAGAAAATAGCGTACTGAGTGAGGTAACCCAGATGCAAAAGAACACACATGGTATGTACTGACTGATAAGTGGATACTAGCCCATAAGCTCATAATTTCCATGATACAACTCACAAACCATATGAGCTTAAGAGGAAAGAAGACCAAAGTGTGGATGTTTCAAAGCTATGTAGACAGGGAACAAAATAATCACAGGTGGTAGAGGCAGGGAAGGACCTGGGAAATCGAGGAGGGGGATAAAGATGGGTAGGATCAGGTATTGGAAAGAACTGGAGAGAAGTACAGAGAGTCGGGAAATCAAATAGATATATGTAGCTGTGGGATATGGAAAACTCTAAGTTCCAGATGCCCGGGAAGTGACAGGCTCACAGGACCTAATGGGATTGACTTTAGCTGAATTGTGCAAAAAAAAGGAGATAGAACCTGTAGAAACCACTTCCAGTAGGTAGGCATGTCTGTCCAAAGGAAAGACAGGGAACAGAAAAAAATGGAACAGAGACTTAAGGAAAGGACATACATAGACCACCCCACCTAGGTATCCATAAGATCTGCAGACACTAAACCCTGACACTATTGCTGATGCCAAGAAGCACTTGCTGACAGAAGCCTGGGAGGGTCTTACTAGCACCTGACCAATACCGATGCAGATACTCACAGCCAACCATTGGACCCCAATGGAAGAGCTAGGGGAAGGACTGAAGGAAATGAAGGAGATTGCAACCCCATAAGAAGAACAATATCAACTAAACTAAACAGGCTTCCCAGAGCTCCCAGGGACTAAACCACCAACCAATGAGTATATATGGAAGAATCCATGGCTCCAGATACATATGTAGCAGAAGATAGCCTTATCTGATATAAGTGAGAGGGGAGGCCCTTGGTCCTGTGGAGGTTTGATGCCCCTTACAAAGGAGGATAATAGAACAGTGATGGGGGAGTGGGGGAGTAAGTGGAAGAGCACCCTCATAGAGGCAAAGAGGAGGGGAGAGAGGGGATACTGGACAAGCTTTTGTGAAGGAGTAACTGGTAAGGGGAAATATCATTTGAAATGCAAATGAATAAAATGATTAATTAAAAAAAGAAACTAGAGAGCTGTAATATTTAAGAATAAATACTAGAAACTGGTATAAATGTATGTGATTCTATACTGGATTCCCCCTTGCTCAAAAATTACTGTCAGAGTCTATATTTGAATATAATCTTTATTTATGTAATATATATGATTCTATTCAGTGTGTTCTTTTATACTAAACACTATGGTTTCTTGCTGTAATCTGGATCATTGATGAGTCACCTGAAATGAACACAACAGGCAGTTTTTGCTACTTTGTGTGTAGCAAATCATGATCTCAGTTTTACATTTTTGTTTTTGCAATAATCAACGTTTTTAGATTAAGTCTTTAAGCATCAAACTAAAGATCAATGACAAATATGGGAATTTTAAAAGAACATATGAAAGCTACTTAGTATTTTTCATTTATTTAGCCTGTTAAGATCTGCATTCTTTGAAATACTACCACTTTAAAGGTGTCAGTTCCCCACTGCTTACCTGTGACATGCCTCTAATCTTCCCATCAGTAAAGGTCTCCTCACAATATTAACAAAACTTTGTAAAAGAAAGTTGACCAGCCTTTCCTTGTCACTAGGCAGCCAGGAACTTTAACATTTAATTAGCTTTTGCTTTCAATATAATAAATGCAGAGAGCAATAATACCATTCCTTTTAACTTCAAGACAAAAGCTTGTGTCTCTAGCTGACAGTGTCAGTCCAGCAGGATGAATTTCCTTGGAAGATGAATGGAGAGTTACTCTCATCTACTAGAAGTGTTTGTTAAAGCAATAATGATCACAGTCTAAGCCATTGCCCCTGGGATTAATGAGAGTCCGGGAGGAGTTGATGGTCCAAGACGCACAGAAGAGTCATTAAACCCCAGATGACTATTAAGTCCCTGATAATTTTCTGTGGCTAAGGACTGTGGATAGTGATGTAGGAATATCATAGATATGGGCCTGGGAGGGACAGCAAGAGATGGGTGGTTTAGTTAAGAGGTGATTTTTTCAGTTTCCACAATAATGACTAGTGTCTGCAGTTAAATACTCAAAAGAAACTCTTACCTCTCAACTGCACAAGAGCAATAAAAACCAGAATATTTAACCTTGCAGTAGTAGTTAGAGGACCTGATGTCACAGAATCTGTTATCTTCTCTGTGTATCTCTCCATTCCCTCCTTTGTCCTTGGAATTCTTTCCCTTCAGTTTCTACCTTGCAATGTCCTACTGGTCCCAGGCACTTGAATGCTTGTCTTTCCTGGTGATAAAACAAGGAACAATTAGAGCATGTGCTCTAATGTCTCAGAAAAGATCTTTAACATTGAGCTAAAAATGTGGAAAGCAAATATGAATCACATCCTGGCATTCACAGGGAGTCCTGATAAACCTATTCACTTCAAGAGGCCGTATTTAAATGAGAGAGCTCTGAGGATAAGTGTAATGGACCAAGGACATTGAACAGAGACTGGAGACCAGGGTACTCACACCTCTTTCTGATTCTGTGGAATTCATTCAATGTGATTTCAAACTATTTATTGGGTTGGTGTCCGTGATGTGCACAAAAAATATTAATAACAAATTTAAAATTTTGATTTTAATCACTTATTTCTGACAGATATTAAAGTCCCAATAAACATTTGGCTTTTTTGTCATTGTTACCATCTCATCATCATTACTACTACCATCACCATTATCATTATTATTATTATAACCATCACTATCATCATCATTTTTATCATCACCATCATCATTATTATTACTATTACCATCACCATCATCATCATTAGTAGTATTATCATCATCTTTGCTAACCAGATGAGAAGAAGCTCTGATATTGCACCCTGTGAGTGACAGGTATTGTCACTATTGGAAATATTAACTTCTTTGCTCTCACATCAAACATTCCTCATCAGGTAGGTTTAAAAATAATTATGGTAAACTCTAATTTTATTACCCCGGAAATATATTAAAAATGTAGATCTTTTATAATTCCTTCAATTAACAGTAGACACTTCTTGATTACTTTCTAATTAAATCATTTCACTCTAAGACTTGGTAATTACAACAAGAAGTTATTAAAATTAGAAAACATTTGCTAACTCAGTACTTTTGATTATTAAGCCTTTGTCATTTAATATTGCCAAACATTCTATGAAGATATATGAGCCAAGAAACTGATTTTAATGTCTTTAGCTGAAATAATTAACTACAGGTGTCCCAAACAATGAAGGCTTCTTTCTTATCGCATATTTTCCTGTAAAATCTATTGTTATTATCACCAATTGGATTTTGTTTCCTTTGGCCTATTAAGCTGTATTTTCCCATATGTTATCACTGTTCTTCTACTGGAATAGAATTATGTCTTTGAATCTCCCCTGCTTAGAAATTTTATTTCTTCAGGGCCCTGATAAAACTACTTCATCAGCTTATTATCCACATCAGAGTTACTCTGACTTTGATGGTTTTATCTGACTGATCACTGCATTTAAATCTATAGAACAATATACTGCCCAAATCGGATACCTTCCTAGAAGGAAAATCATCCATATCACGGGGGCCAGGAAAGTGCACTGTGCAATTTACCATCTCAGTATGTCAATAGGGTGACAATTTTCTTTCATCAGATTCATTAGGAGGTGTGATATCATTTATCTTCAGTGTTTGGCTCTTATTTGGATGTGGGGAAAGGATTGGAGCAAGAGATTGTTCTTTCTTGTAGATAAGACTCAAAGAAAATCAAAGAACTTCTTTCTATTCAGCTCTTTGCAAATCAGTGTGAGCAAGGTGTATACACATCACTGATAGGAAATGGTTCTGAAACATAAGATTGGATCCATAGAAGCAAATGATCCCTGCAAGCTGTGATCAGTCAAAGTAAATTCCTCCAAATGTGACACTGAAGCACAGGGTGAGGTGCTAATGGCTGTCTATTGGAATATTGGTTTGACAAAATGCACCTAGAAAAGGTATTGACTGGCTCTTCTGTGTTCTAGCAGGAAAGAGATTCATGAAATCAAGCCCACTGCTCCTCTGCCTGCCTTCTACTGAGAAACCAAGGAGAGGATTGAACAAATCCATCACTCCTTAACAGAGCAATAAGTGGAAGCTGATGAGTTTCCCTGCCTGATAGAAAGGTGGTATTCTGCTTTTGGTAGACAGCATCTCCCTTACAGTGGTATACTCATCAGAGAACATGTGGGGAATCGTGTTCTATTTGGGGTTCAATGTTTCCCAAGGACAGTGAGAAATACACAGGAGGGGACACACTGTGATGAATGAAAGGTAGAATAGAATTGGAAAGCTGAGCTCTGGTGATAGAGGACAAGCATAGAAGAAACATCAGGGTTGTCTTTCACTATGTAATGGGTGTCATTCTATAGGTAGCATTCAACAAAGTATTGGAGGACAGATTGGGGCAATGGATTTCAACAACATCCTTAGAGCAAAATTGGCTATTTCTGATTCCCATAGGGAACCTCAATTATGGTAAGCATTCAAGGAGATACCAAGGAGATGTTCGGAAAACAAAAGATGGGGAAAGATCCCACCTTGTTTTGAGAGACAAAGCAGTCTGAGCACAATAAATATCTGCTCTGGACCCAACTCTGAAAATCTGTTTAGTGACAAGCCAAGGCTTGGATTGGCCTCATTCTGTGACTTTGGGTAAAGTACAACCTAAGAAAACAGCTGTGTCAATTTCTACACAAATTGAGAAGATCTGGATAGCATTTAATAATTCATTACAGGTCTCTAGAATGCATTTTTACCACCTGGTATATAATATAGGGATGAAAAAAGGAATATAGACATAATTACACATTACTTCAATATCAGATGATCATGCCTACAATATCTACATTCTATGGAACTCTCCGCGGAAACAAACAAACAAACAAACAAACAAACAAACAAAAGGTCCAAATAATAGCTGTTATACTCCTCCTTTTTCAAGGTTTTGTTTACTTTTAATTACTTAGGTTGTTTTAGGCAACCTCTCTTTACTGGAGCTTTGTAATCTCATCTGTTTTCAAAGAGAGCAGAGTTCCTTTCTGTTCCTTCTATCACTAAGTTCTTTTTTGTTCCATTTATTGTTGCTATTTTTTAATATATAGGAAACTCAACTCGAGATCATCAATATACATACATAATGCACGTAGATTTCAGCATGTCACCTGTGATATGAGAAGAAACGCCACAGACAATGACATTGTAAGAGTATAAGCTTTGCTAATATACACTGAATTTTTATCCCTGAGACCTTAGAAGATGAAAAGTGTTGAAGAAGAGCCTTGGTAAATGCTTTGATTCACTAAGGAGATTCTCAACATAAGCTTGATATTTCTTGAGTTTTAACCATGCTGAGATAAACCCAATATCTCAATTTTTGCATTACAGTTATAAAGAAAACAATGCAAATCCCCCAAATGGCTTATTTACATGCTTTTGAGATAGAGACTCAGAGAATATTACAACCTCAGTGGGGTCTGCAGGCCATTTAATCCTACCCCCTTCTGTTTAACAATGAGGGCCCTAAAACCCTGAAATCCTAAATGACTTAGTAAAGGACACAGAGTTACTTTAGGCCAAGGCTACAGACAATTATAAGGGCTTCTAAACCCTTGTCAGAACTGTATACATAATCTGCAGGTCTATGAAAGACAAGCTTTGAAAAGCCATTTAGGATACCACTAATAGCAAGTGGGATTATTCAGTTTCCTTGGAGGAATAAAGTAGAAGAGGGAATGTGCTGCACATCTCTAAAACACTTCAGCATCATGCCATGATAATGTGTTTGCCCAATACACAAGAGACTTGGCACACTGAGAGAAAAATAAAATTGTTTATCTACATAGGGCTCGTATGCCATTCAAATAGAATTTTTTTATGGTTCACTGAGATAAAATATGTGGAAGTCAAGAAATTCAAAGCAAAATGTCTTGTAACCTGAAAAAAATACCTGATCAAAATATTAACTGATCACAATTTTGTCTCTGATATTGTCTTAATCTTCAAGAAGCAAGGAAGTAAGGTTTGTCTCAGTGAACCAGTCAGATATAATAACCAAAACAATTATTAACAGATAGAAAAACCTGGAATTGAGCAGATGGTATGTCCACACGTAGGTTCAGCATTTGACGTGCCTCATTTCAAAGAAATTTTGTGCTCGTTGGTTGGAAGTGACCTGGGGTGCTGGGGAAATGATGTGCGGTTTGGATCAATATAGACACAAATCAGTTTCTCAGTATTTCCAACAACTTATGACCTTCCATCTGGGTTGAGAATAGACAGAATGATTGTGGAAACAGAGCAGTTCTCTATTTGGCCTGACCTGTTGACCGACGGGAGGTTCTCCCATCTCTAACTCCAGCCTCACAGGTAAAGGAGAGGAAGGACAATAAATAAACTGTGTTTGTAAGTAGACCCCTGGCTGGTCTGAACACCTCCCTGGTGTGGCTAAAACTGTAATATTGCCAAAGTAAGAGTCCCAGAAATGTATTCTCTTGCAATTTATTGTATGTCTCCAGCTGACTCTCTGCAGATATACCACTTCTAGCCTGGGGATTGAGGCTTTCCTATTAATGTAGCCAAAGTATGATACAATTGCCCCTAGTTACACATCAATCCCAATTATTTGATGTGATTTTAATTAACCCAAACAAGGGGCCCTGTAGTTATTATAACTCCACTGTAGAAAGAGGAAGAATCAAGTCTTTGTTTACTTCTGGTGCCTTGGACGCATGAAGACACACCAAAATAACTGCTATTTATTTTACAAGATGGAAAAAATATTGACTGCCCTCTGGTCATAGAAGCATTTTCTTTTGGGATTACAAGTGCAGAGATGAATTAGGTACACTTAGGATCAATATCTGTTTCTCTTCTTGGCTCAAGATGGGATTTGTCAAAATTCGAAAGCAGCTTCTATTGAGTGTCAGCTACAAATCCTTCCACTACTGAGTCACACACCTATTCAGGTTGAAATATAAATGGCAAAAAGGGCTTTTGCAGATACAATATCTGAGGTCAAGGTGCTGGATCACCTCTCTGCCTTTTCCTTTAATGAGCTTTAGTTTGATGAAGTGACCTTACCAGCAGAGAACGAAAGGGAGTAAGGGGTCAGAGCTAGCAAAGGACAGTGGCTTTGGGGGTTAGCATGAGATGCAGGTAGAGCACAGATATTAGACTGGAGGAGAAAGTGTGGAACACGGGTAAACATTAAGCTGGTGAACTACTCTTACAGAGAAAATGTGGACAGAGAAAAAGAAACACAGCTGTAATCTACAATGTAATCTACTTCTTATTAGTTCTGCTGGAATTCAGGAACAACAGCAAAGGATATCCTCCATGTTCAACATATTTACTAGCACTGGGGACCTTGAGATGAAAATATGAGGTCCTTATGCTTAGATAAAGGTTAGGAAGGTTGTCAAACATGTCTTGAATATAGTTTTTGAGGCTTTTGCTTCACAAGAAAGGACTATGATAGTCAGAATGACTCAAGTACAGACAAATACTAGTTTTGGACATTCTGGACTGTTAAATGTGTCTCTTATGGAATAAAGAATTGAAAAAAAGGAGAAGGTCAAAGTGTGAGACACAAGCTTCAATTAAGGGAGCAAAGCAGGCACAATGGTGTACAGAACATAGCATGATAAATGTCAAGTATATGTAGGAAATAATCATTACAAATTTGGGCTGGAGAGAAGCCTCCATGGTTAAGTATATTGTGTGTTCTTCCAGAGGACTGAGTTCAATTCCCAACATTCACATGACAGCTCACAACTGTCTGTAACTCCTGTTCCAAGAGATTCGTCATCCTTACAGACACACGTGCAAGCAAAACAGTAATGTACATTAAAAGTAAATAAATAAAATTACTTAAGAAAAAGAATAGGCAGATGCTACAAATGTTATGCAAGTACGGTTATAGTGAAAATGATCTTGTGAAAAGATGTGATTTGAGTTAGACCTTGCCCCCAGAGAAATCTGTCAGTACAGGCAAAACAAGGGGAGACTCTGAGCTAGGGGAATTAATAACCCAAAAGAAGTGCAAGAAGAAATAATTATGGTGAAGTGGACATAACAATAATGTTGCCATAGTAGCCCACTGTGTGAATGGTGGGAAAGAAGGCGCTGAACTTGGCCGTTCATTTTCTAACTTCTGTTTTCTTATTTTCCAAACTGAAGACATTAATACCTATTGCTTAGCAATGTTGAGGAATTCAAGCAATGCTTTGCATAGGTCACCCACATCAGCTGAGAGCCCTCATACACTGAATTCCCCTTTTCTGCACTCACTCTTACCTCAAGCAAGGAAGCAAAATGGGCCCTCATGCATTGTGATGGATGCCTTATGAAAAAGTGAGTGTTTCAATACAATGTTACTGATATTTGAGGGAGTCTTGATTCCAGAACTACCACTTGTCCTACTATATTCGATATCATAGTTGAATTCCTCAAAAGTAGTTTGCCTTATTTTTGTAATTTTCCCCTTTCTATTTCTGTCAGTCTGTCAAGCTGCTACAGTCTGATATTGTCATTTCTGCCTGTCCTGCTGTCAGGCCACGGAGCTACTGTGAGAATGCACCATATTCTTGGAGTCCTTAAATGAAAGAATTAAATGTGAAAAAACAAATTAGAACAACCTGGTTGCCCTAAGTAAACTTTGGAATATCTGTACTTAAAATACTGTTTTTAGAGTTCAGTTTGTAAAGATCCATTTTATAGTCACTGCTCCTATCTTGAATCTAAGATAGAACCTGAGAACCCACACAAAATCCAAAGCTAGAAAAGCAGAAAGAGCATATCCCTAAAGCTCACTGGCTAGACTGTTATCCTACTCTGCAACTCTAGACAAAGGAAAAATCCTACCTCAATACACAAGATGACTAGAACCTGAGGAGACAGCAGTGGAGGGTATCCTTCAGCCTCCACATGCACATGCATACATGTGTATTCACAGAACACATGTGTACCTACATACACATGAGCACACACATACCTAAAAACTAACAAAGCAAATTAGTTCTTGTCTTTACTTCTGAGAGACACCAAGAGCTTTGCTTTGTACAAAGTATTTTCCAGTTTTTCAAAATAATAAAACTTCATGTAATCATAAATCAAAGTTTAAACTTGTGCTCAATGTTGAGAGTGGCCAACTTGTCACATCAATAACATACATCACAGTGTGACACCTGGGATTTTTTCTCCACAGTATGTTCTCAGAAACCTGGGTCTTACTGCAATATAAACAAAAAAGCACAATTAAATATGATACTACATACACTGTTGGTTCACATGGAAACAGTGAGGTCTGAAGCCACATGCAGAATCTTCAGGACACTGTGTGAAACAGAAGGGATTTTTGAGGAGGACTAGGTTTCCACACATGACTTCAACATGGTAAAGCGTGCCTCAGAACAGGTGGGTTAGTAATATGATTCACTGTCAAATATTCTCAGGGGAATCAACTCTTCCACTTCTCATAGACTCAAATTCCCCAAATGGACACCATGATAATTCCCTTCTTCATGTCATGGGTGTGTCCTAGAAATAACTCTTTTATTTTCAAAACAGGGTTTAGAATACTTTGGAGAATAATGGTATCAAGCATGGAAGGTGATTGTGGCTCCTTGGTCTCTCAGACTGTCTCCTCTTTGTATTGTGTGGTGAAATTGACTAGGGCATTTCAAACTGAAAAAGACATGTGTTTGGGTTAGACTGAACCGTACAGGAAAATTAATATAAACTGGTAATGGTTCACAGTCCAGCTCATTCCTCCTTGAAATTTCAGTGACTGGAAAAATTAGTCTCCTGCTTCTTTTCAGCTTCCTTTTTAATTATAACTTGCTGAGGCACTAGCTAATACCCTTTAATCTCTTTTAATAACTACCCTATCCTCAGATTCTCCAAGCACCCTTCTCAAGGCATTCACAAATCCAAGAATGCTCTCAAGATTGACTGACTGGCTGATCTCTCAGCTCCGTTGATTTACTGTCACTGAGTTTGTTCCTGTAGCCTTGGCTCAGGGGGATGAAAGGAAAAACATAGATATGAATACTTTCTAGACACAGGAGAAGGCTAAACAGCAGGAAATTTGGAGACATGGGCAATGTATTTTTAGGCATCTGCACACCACATTCCTTAATGTTGTCTGTTTCTCACGGCTCTTTTCTCTCCTACCTGGCATTTTCTTACAGTCTCACTTCTTTCTGGGGTGTGAAAATAATACATGTTCCTTCTTGTGGGAATCCCACATTTTCACAGATGAACAAGGCATAAAATGAAGTATATGTCTAATAGAGAAACCAGGAATACTTGTAAGGGCACAAAATGGAAAATACAGGTCAGCTACTCCAGTGAAAGCTGAGAGACATGGTGAGTGATAAGCTATCTGCCCCTCTTTCTTGTAACACTTAGATATATTAAGACACATGGTATAAACTAAAAAAAAAAATGTGTTCCCCAACTCAGAAGGTATGATATCTGGCTGTAAGATGCTTGGTAATAGATCTCTAAAGAGGAGAAGCACATAATAAAAAGATATAGTAAGGCAGAGTGAGACAGGTATACAATCACATATCTGTCAAGGCATTCATGCTGCTTAGCCCCATCAGAGCTAAATCATGATCTAGGAGACAGGACTTCCACCTGAGACATGAAGGAAAAATGGGCAGAGAATGTGATGATCAAAGCTATTATTTAGGAATTATAAACAGAAGAAAGTTAAGGTCAAGAAATTGATGAAGCTTCCTATATTGGGGAAGGTTTTGTGAATCTTGATCTTTTAATAAGTCAGGGAAATTGACAATGAGTACTGTGCCAAAATGGTCACTCACCTTGTAGCTGGGAGCTACACTGGAAAAGGAAAAGTGGCCCAATTATAGTCTGGGTAGTATATGGACAATCCACAGAATGAGAGTGAGACTGGAGTCATGGATTTGATCTTTTAAAAAAATGTTGGAAAGAGTGCACAGTGGTTCTTAAGGCAGATTATATAAATGTATAGAAACATAGACTCAATACAGAAAGCTATGTCACTCTCAGAAGCTATGTGAACTTAGGCAGATTATTCAGCTTTCTAAAACTTGGTTCCTCAAATAATTCTGAGGTAATAAAAGCAATCACAGAGGATTGTTACATAGATGAAGTTTATTTACTAGGTCTCTGACATAGGATTTTCACTAAAATGTAATGATTGAATAAATTTAGACTCATGATGATAGATATAGATAGATAGATAGATAGATAGATAGATAGATAGATAGATAGTAGATAGATAGATAGTAGATAGATAGATAGATAGATAGATAGATAGATAGATAGATAGATAGATAGGCGGACAGACAGTTGATAGATGATAGACTGGTACAGAGAAAGAGACAGAGAAAGAGAGAGAGATGCTAGATAAATTATTGATGATAGATAGATAGATAGATGATATTAAATAGATGATAAATAATAGTTCTGAAGTAAAGTCAGAGGATTAAGTGAAACAAGATAAAATGTAAATACAAAAGATTTATGTGTACACACATGCTTTTTATACATGCATACTCATGCCTGCAAGAAACACATACACACTTATACCCATATATATAAAAGTCCCATTTAAGCACATGTACTCCTACCCACAAGTATGTATACATAAAAACACAAGCATATATGCATAGTCTTGCTTTAACTGTCTAAAATTGAGTATATTGACTTTAGTCTTCGGCTCCTTTTCCTGTAGCCAGTAATTTTCTGTTTCATACCATCCATCCTCTTATAACTTCATTGAATACAGCTACCCCCAATGTATCCTGTATCATATTCTGAAAGAAGAAAACACTGTGACCTTGTCAGGAAAGGGAAACTTTAGCCTCCTTCTATTTTGTATCAGATACTTGACTCTGTAATCACATGATCTACTAGGCATTGACTCCACTGCTTTATATAAAATATGGTGTCCCCTCTACTGTGAACATCCAAAAGTACTTAGTAGAGACAGTAAATTATTATTGGTTGAAAGGCCCTGGTGCCCTTGGAGTAATCAAATTCTCTCTCCTCAGTCACTTCAAATGCTGCATGAACCATGCTTAATTAATGCTGTAACTAGATGTGTTGCTACATAGAATTTATACCCACAAAACATGAGGGTGTATAAAATGATCTGTATCAGAAAAGCTTAGCATGAGGTGGAGTGAATCACCTCATGTAAAAGGCATTAAAAGAAGCAGGACAGGAGAGACTAACTAGAGCTAGAGTGTAAAAGCCTATTAAAAAAAACAGGCATGGCAATGTCTTCTTACAATGAAAATGCCCAACCCATTGCAAACTCAAAATGAAACTATTAATCCATTACCATATCTACTAGGGCTGATTGATGGACTCATTGTTGGGGCTTTGACATATGACCCAATCGAACAATAAAGACTGACTAAATTTTGTTGCACTGTTTGTAAGTGAGAGAACCAAGCACTAGAGAGTAGATTTACTGACTACAGATTCATATAACGTGATTGTTTGTCCAAAGACTCTAGAATAAAATGGAATCAAAATTGCAACAGACTATGAGTGACACAGTCAACATATTTAGCTTAGAGAGCCAAAATCACCCTTCCATGATGTCTCTTCCTTCTTTAAATCCAGTCAATCTTCCCTATGCCTGCCTACTCCCTGCTACCTCATGAACTTTCTGTAATCTGCCTTCTCAGACATCTTGCCTAAATGTTTCTTTGTTTGACTGTTTAGGTCCTTGTTCTCCAGGCTTTATGTCAGAAGAGAGCTCAAAGTAAGCTCCCACTATTAACAGTGGCACCATCAACTGTTCTAGAAAGAATCCTGTTTATTCATGACACCCAGATCACAGAACTGCAGTTGAGTCTTTCTCAACGATGTGCCTGTAACTACACATGCTTTCCAGGAAAAAGGCTGAGTCAAAGTCTTGACTGTGAAAATGAGAAAGGGGATAGCAGAGAGTATGAAGATGGACAGGATATGAAAAAATGAATCAAACATCCCACGTACCTTTAAGGAGCCAACATTAAGGATAAATCCATGAAATTACCTTAGTGTATAACTCTGTAATGTAAACATTACATTGAAATGAAATGTGGGAATAGTAAAGAAATCCAGACAAAGGAGTATATAAAAAGGAAGGGATCTGCTCTGGAATTTGAAATCCTATATCTTAACTTTTTAAATATCTGCCATTTCCTGTACAAATACCTGTATCTGTATATGGGCAACTGACTTAATCATGATCTATTGAGTTCCCTATAAGGAAAGCAGGAAAGATGTTTGTTATGATTTGACTCAGATGTGTTGTGTTTATCCTTCTGAAGCTATTTCATTTCTCAGGTCAAACCATCTCTCTCTCATTATCATCATGATTTCCCCAGTGCCATCTTCAATAAGGTGAGCCAATCATAAATGTACCTTGACTGTCCCTGGGGTGATGCTCACTAGTTTCTAAGTGCTCATTGTCCTTAAGATGATAGAATCAGCACGTCCCCCTTCCAAAGTGGTGATCTTGGCTCTATTCTCTCTCCAAGTACCACTAACAGGATGGGAAAGGGGTGTTTCTCACACTGTGCATGGTTGTCATCCACTTCTGTCAATTGCTCTTTGCCTTGGTGTAGCCACCTGGCTCTCCCGCTGTGAGGCTCCCCATGGTGTGCAGCTGGCTTCTCATTCTCATTCGCCTTCAGTGTATGAATATCTGGCTGTTGTCACTACTGCTGCTGCCAGTGTCTAGGGCCTAAGGGTTGGGAGATTAATGCTAGATAACTCATCGCCTTTCCTTTCCTCCTTTCCACCTTCCCTTTCCCCCTTCCTTCCTACCTCCTTCTTTGTATCTCATTTCTCTCTCTTGTTGTCTTTTGCCAGACAATACCTACAGTTAAAACGGTTGTCATTCCATTTCTTATTTCTACAGGGTTTGGCTGAGGAAACCCTGAGAAGTTCGTAGTGTTTAAGAGAGTCTTGTCTACTGGAAACACAAAAAGTCCTTTCAGCAGGAGGTGTTGATCAATGCTGTTTTCCTATCTGAGAGTCAGAGTCCTGTTAAGAGTTCTTCCTGTGATCCCAGGGAGAATAGAACATTCTACATGATTAAATCATGAAAGAGTGCTCTCCTGTTCTTTTCCTTCTTTTATTTACTTTTATGTGCGTGAGTGTTTTGTTTGCATGTATGTAAATGAACCAAGAGTGTACAGTACCTGTGGAAATCCAAAAGACCATCAAGATGCCCTGGAACTGGACTTACAGATAGTCAAAAGCTATCATGTGAATGTTGGGAACTGAACCTGGGTCCTCTGCAAAAGCAGAATATGATCTTAACTGCTAAGCCATCTCTCGGGAAAACAGCTCATGATATTTATTTTATATATGAGTACACAAGCTGACAAAAGGATTAAGTTACTAGGGCACCATCAAACAAATACGTGCAAAGTAAGGTGACTTCTGTGTTTAGAGAAGGTGACAGAGGGAAAGCAACCATAGACGGACAGAATTTTTTATGAAATTACAGAGGAAATCAAAACACATACTTTCACAAAAGCGTTTAAAAATCATGTAATCAATTTATTACTAATAGTAAAAAATATTAAATTGTTCATTGCTTCCTACATTAGTAGTCCCTGAATAAACTATTAGAGTCTTGAATAAAGGGAATAATAGGAATAATCAGTGGATGTACTAGTATGCATGGTGATGGGTTTTCTCTTAAAGAAGGGGTGATAAACTGTAGCCTGGAAAGGAGTTAGAGAGGTGATGTCAAGTTCAGCCACAAATAGGGATGATACCTGAGGGAGAAACACTGGATATACGCAGGCTCCAACACTTCATGTGACCACAGTGGTAGAACAGACATTCAGAGTAAGTTTAGAGCAAATTCTCATTGATTTAGAGTTCAGAGAGGGACTAGGTTTGGAAAATATAAAATGTAATCACTAAACAATATTCATAAAGCATTACTACAAATGTCACATAAACAAAAGTCACTTGAGACTCTTTTTAAAATGTAAGACCTCACTTTTCATCTCCTACAAAAAGATAATCTCAAGCTAGAGACTTTAAGCATCTGGACCTTTCCAACTGGGAGTGGAAAATTCCCAGGTAATCCTAATTTGGAGGTAAGTATGGGAAACTGTCACTTCACCCCATAGTAAGCCTGTCCTGTACCACCACTGCTCGGAATGCAGGGATGTATGAGCTTCAGTAAAATTATTTTATGTTTGGAACACTCTGCTTTGATGTAAGAGATAACGAATCAAAACATTCCTTTCTGTGGTGACCCAGGTGTGATACTATTGACATCACATAATCAGTGTCTCTTTAGACTCCCTGTTCTAAAGTTATGATTGACAAGACCAACCCATCCCAACTAATTTTTTCTTGTTTGCACTCCAGCTCTCCTCCTATCCTATAGCCTTTGGTGTTCCTTTTCCCAAGCTTTCCTGTAGCAGGACTACAAATCTGCACATAGACAAGAAAACGAAAAGAGATGAACTTTCTGCTGATGCCACCTTCTATGCTACAGAAAGAATAAGTTGTACATAGTTCCTCCTTGGATAATGATTCTCAGCTCTCTGTCCCTCATGTGGAGCAAAACAGCAGGGCAGTAGACATTCCCTATCTCCTTGTCACTCTTCACTGTGTTTCATTCCATCATAATATAAGCTTCGGCCTTAGGTAGCAATAGTGTAAGCAGCATATGAAAAAAAAAAAACATATCCCGTGTTATTGGTCCAATATGCAAAACAGATTTTTCATTTACAGCATTAGGCATAAAGCATGGAAATCTAATACTGCCTCAAATTTTTCACTTGTACCACAATTGCCTTTTGGGAATGGATAAAGGTGTTTTTAATTTGCATCACTTATCCCAAAGTATCAAAACTTAGAAAGTCACATACAAGGTCTATAGAAAAATGTTTATGTTTGCTTTACAAAGTATTCCAAACTCCATGCAATGCTTCCAATATACAAAAGCTAAATTAAAATTCCTTTAGATAAGTGACAGATGTTTCTGTAACCATACCACTCAATGTATCAGTGAATATATACCATTTGAGTCAGTCATGTGTGTTCACAATATAATAATAGCTGAAAGAGATCTTCAAGTTGTTCAGCATGTTTGCAAAGAACTTTATAAATCAATCAGGATTTACATTCATACCCCTAATAGTAATTCATGCTGCTTCACACAGGAAATCCAGCCCTGTTTATCCTTGAGTGCATCCTTTTACTCCTAGCAACTATTTTCTAACTCCACACAGGTCTACCCTGGCCTGAGTACAAACATTTTCCTGAGGCTTTGGCCCAAAGTCACACTCTGTCTTGGGTCCATGCCACTAAGAAACTTCTGACTGTCCCTTTATGGCTTCCTCATAATTTTTCATATATCTTCAAATTTCTAGCCAGGCTTGCCTATCTGCAGAGAATTTTGTCACAGGGTACAGCATTTTCTCAACCTGTCTCATTCTGCACAGAATTCAAGACATGAGGAAGCAAGAATACACATGGATGAAGCCTTGGATTTGGATGTACCAAAACATTTTCACATACACCTAAATCAAAACTATAACTGGAAAAAAATGAATAAATTTTATATAAGACTATGATTTTGAAAATAGCATACTCACAGAGAATTGTTGTGGAAATTAAAAGGAATAACACATTTAAGATAGATGACAGTGGAAAATCCCATAAATACTAACTTGTTTCACCCCCTCTTGCCTTCCCATTCATGTTCTGCCAAGGGTCTAGGGTTTATCTTTTCCTAGTGTGATTTAGTCTTCATGATCACACCTTGCAATTTTATACTTTATAAAGTACAAACCGCACCCAGACCTTTTTCCTCAAAGACATATAGTAAGTGGATGTTGTAGGTTTCATTTTTTTTTCTGGTGAAGCAATAGGACCTAAAGGGATTAAGCCCAAGACCTCATCCATTGATGTATTGAGTAGAGACAATACATCTCAAGAGACTGTGAGGCACAAGAAAAATCAGCTGGATGAGTTGTTGCTGTTGACTCTACACCTGCATCCCTTCCTAGAACATTGCTAGCCCATTTCAGTGCAGCTAATGGCAAGTATATAATGAATGAACTCATATGAAGGTGCAAGAAACTTTTGATGATTTCATCCACCTACAGCCTATGAGCGCTGATGCTTTAGCAAGGAAACACTGTGACCAACACTTGGATGTAGGAACTGAAATGGATTTTGTACACAACACTACCTTCAAACAACTAGAGATGGACTCCTTCTTTCATCTGAGTGTGGAGAAAGCTCATTTGGCCCCATTGTCACTTTCTACCATAGTTGTGGAAGTGCCAAAAAAGTCAGGCTTGACACTTTGTCCCTCATCTTTCATATATTCTTTGTATATACATTCCAGAGAATGTTCATTCTATTATCTTTCCTCCCTTGCCTTGATCCTCCATAAAGGGTTATAATGGAAAATGAGACAGGGATGGAGCCCCTTCGTAAGTCTCAGCAGCTTCTGAGTTTTCACATTGAACATTAAATGAATTACCTCATGCAAAAACCCTCTGAAATTATGGATGCCATTCAAGAAATAATATACAACAGCCCCTAGTTTAAGCACCACGGCCAGCAACAATCTCCATGTGGTCTTGAAAATAGAGTGACTTACTTGGCCAGAATGAAGAGGGTTTGTTTTTCTGGGGTCACCTTCATCCTTGACTGCCTCTTACCAATCCAGGAGATGAGCGAAACAGGCTGCTGGACAGACAGCATCTCCTCCTCCTCCTCCCGAGCTGGATATTGGCATCATTATCTGAATATCAGCAATAACAGATAGGAGCAGCAGATACCAATGTTTCATTACCTTTGGCGCCTCAGGGGATTGCTGCCCAGATAGTTGGATTCACGTGGCTTTCTCTCTGTGAGACTGACTTTCAAAAAATGTGAATTTTCCCTGATACGTTAACAACTGATGGTCAGAGGGATGGAGCCCCCTTTGTCCTTTTACTGCCCCAGACTTTTTCTTGGGCTTTGCCTTCTCTCACTCTTCTGTCCACAGAAATACCAGAATGATATTAATCGTCTCTTCATTTGTTCCACTAAAAATACCCATACTACTCTAGCATGTAAGGCCCTGTAGACTTCTTACTATCTTTCCAAATTATCATATTCTCTCATTGCCCATCAGGCTTAATGTCATTCTCCAACAGAATCCAGGCACCTCTAACCCTCTGCTCAGCTCCTTGGGTTATCTGCCATTCATAGAATTGGCATACCCATGTCTCCATATGCTAAATCCTAAGTTTTCTCAAAGTCTAACACATGAAACACATTCACAAGAAACTCTTCAGAGCCCCTTATAGATCATCATCCCATGCATTTAAGTAAGCCTTTAATAATAGATAAAATAACATTATAAATGAGAGTCCTCCATTGCCTTCAACTTCAGACCCACAATCTTAGTTCTGACAAAAATCTACAATTAGCCACTACTTTTAGTCCAATTTTATACATGAGGGGTCAGAAGACAGAAATGAAAGAATTCACAGACAGTAAGATGGCTATTAAGCTCTGGAGATGTTTACCCAGCTTCCTTTCTCCAGGGCCCTGTATGAACCCCATCCTATAATGTATACAGATTGCAGTACTGAACTCCCCAAAACATCTTTTCTGTTGACATAAATTATATTATGCTGAGTGTGAGAGATACAAACTCTCCTGTCATCAGAAAGAGGCCATGCCTTCCTTCTTCAGCTTTATCTCCCTTACACAGAGAAAGTGCCGATCAACTCTAGATTTAATGAGGCATCTCTGATGTTAGTCTCTTACTGTGTGTGTGCTCAGCATCCCAAACCCACCTTTGCACACGCTGTCTTCTTACATGCTTCACCTGGCTTGGTCTTTCAGCAGTCTCTACCAAACATCATGCTATTTTCCTCTATCTTCCTTGCTGTAGTATGCTAGTTTTACTATCTGCCCTGAATCACATTTATCCTTCTAAAAGATTTGCAAAGTTCAAAAGTCCACATGGACAATCTACCTTCTCAGGGATCCCTTCCTAATGAGTCTATTCTGGTCCCACCCTATCCTGAGTTAGTCACGAACATCAAAGCTAACTTTATAGCTCCATCACCAACCAATAATTAACACTGCCTACTGTATGCTCCACTCCATGTTAGGCACAACAAAAATTCAAAACCATGTGTCGTATGCACAGTCCACAGCTTTCCAACATCAAATACTTGAAAGTCAAAAGTTACACACACAGGAAGCTAACAAGAATGTCCCGTGAGTGAGCTATCATGCTCAGGTGGGAAGTTAAATATCCAAAGAATAAAATGAAACACAACAGAGGAGGGTAAAAGCTTCGTGAAAGTTGGTGGGCAGTAAGAGTTGAATACCTGGAAGGGGGTCAGGATTGGGGGTTAAGTCTATTCAGGCCAAATAGAAAAGAAAGTGGAAGTATTTGGGGAAGCACAGTAGTACAATAACTTGGTGAGAATACCCACCAGGAATTAATGTGAGAGAAATTATGACATTAGACAAGTCAGAATACATCCATGAAAGTCAAAGGTAGTAAAAGGTAATAGAGAATATTCTCCACTTGATGTCTTATTCATCACATGGGATCACAGAAGCCAAAGGTGGTTATGTGACTCAAGCACAACCGAGCTGGCCACTGCTTGCCTTAGTGTTCTGACCACAAGGCTTGAGGTTAAATTGTCCCTGTTGCCAGCCCTGTGGCTGCTTTGGCTAGGAAAGAGATTCAATTTCTACATCTCCTAGAGATGGTAGAACAGGAAGCTTCAGGTGATAGCTGAATCCCAGGATCCTGGTAGAATTTAATGAGACAGTGCTTAGCACAGTTCCTCTCACACAGAAAATTCTCTACATAAATTACCTTTATATGAAACACAGGGATGGAAGTGCTTTTCCCAAAGCAATATGTAGTCTGTGCAATTAAATAACAAAGGAACCCAAACTAAAAGTTCTGTGAAGCAGAAGTACATTGCTACTGAAATCCAAAGCTAGCAACACTCCTGCCTGCCAGCCACAAAGGCGTAACTCCTGCACTATCTAGCCCAGGGCACCATCCATCCTAGATATTTAATAAAGGTTTCTGAGCTGAATGGATTTAAATTGGATCAAATTTAATTGGATCCTTTGTTTAAAATTTAAAAGTCTGCCTCTGAGAGGAGGCTGAACCAAATACTTCTCGGGTGTGGGGATTGTTAATTCCAGTGATCAGACCTGACCTGTCATTCGTTTATATTGATAACTCCCGACAGGATGTCTTTACTGTGCTTCTCTTCTCTGCTACTCAGAGAGTTGATTGAACATGAAATCCACAGCTGTAGTTGAGGCTTTCAAGGATTCTTTGCCTGAGATTACTTCCACGGGACACAGACCACACAATACACTGTGCAGAGAAGAAAATCAGCCTTAGGATTTCAGGAGGAATCCACACACCTATGTGAAATTCTAAATCCCACTTCCAATGGGAAGCTCAAATGCATCTGTCCCAGGAGACATTAGTAATTATACTGATATGACACCAAACATCACAAATACAAATTTTAATATCCTTTGACAGAGACATTTGTGCATTCATATATTGACATATATAATTTCATGTACATAAACACAAAAGTGTGTTTTTTCACACAAACATGTATACTCTGTAAGTCTTACCATTTTATTGGACTCCCTATTATGAAAGAGGGAGATTGTTATAAATGTATAATATAAACTCCCCCAAAAACCCTTTTGTTTTTTTTATTTGATTGTCACAATTCAAAGAAATTCCACCTACTGATGAATCTTAAGAATCTACTGATCTTTCTTTTTCTCTAATTTAAAATCAAAGAATGAATCCCATAAATGTGGAGGACTTGTCTGACATTATCCAGCCAGTTAAATGCAGAAGAAAGCCTCCAATTCCAGGCCTCCTGACTAACCCCTTGATGGCCCACTCCTAACCTGTGGCCTTATAGATTCTGTCCAACTGTAATACAATGCTCCTGGGTGGTTCACTCACCTCAGATAAGGATGTCATCTTAAACCTCTTGTCATGCATTCCCAGTGCACAAGATACTATTGCCCTGTGTTCAGAACTATTTCCACCATGCTTTGTTCTCTGTCCTTGGGACTTGAAGTCGGGAAACCTTGATACCCAGAGTCCCTGACCAGCTGCTTCTGAAAAATGCTTGCTGGAGAGCAGAAAACATAAGGCATGGAGAATCCGTGTTCTCCCAGCTTTGCCAACAACCATGGGGAATTGGATGTAACTGCAGGCTCTGCCAATATTGCTGAGGGTTTCACTATCCAGTATGGGAGCCTGTGGGTTCCTGCTGACAGAGGAGGATGGTGACTCAATGACAGCAAAGTCTGCCTGCTGTGTAGCTCAAGCCCTGTCAGCACAAGTGAATACATTTGCAAGCTGCAAACTCACTGTCAATTTCTCCTGCCATCACTCCAACGTATGTGTGGCCAAGTGCCTACATTAAATCCACACCCATATGAAATCCCTGGAGTCTTCTCTTTTCATTCCTGAACACTGAATGATATTTTCCAGAAAACTTTTTTCTGATTTAATATAAGTTATATAGATAAAGTTTATTTAGTGGCCCATGAGTAAAAATAAAAAAAAAATCAAAGAATCCCTCTCAGATTAAGGAGTTTTTAACAAGCTGAAAGGAAGAATCCCTTAATATTAATATTGATGATGTTTCTTCAAAATGACATTCAAAATAGATGCTTATGATCAATGGGTCCTTTTTCCCCCACATGGATCAATTATAATGGAAAATGCCTTCTGTGCCACAACACAAGTGTCCAGCAAGGAAACAAATACATACCAGTCAAGAGGAGGTAATGATCATCTGCCAGGACCCAGACATAGACAAAGAGTTGACAAGGAAATATTTTCCTAGCTCATTCTCCAATCACTTGCCAGGTAGCCAAGAGAACAGCTAGTCCATTTGGGTACCAGAAGGCCTCTGTGGGAAAACAGTAAGCAAGGATAGAAGTGGAATTCTGTTGTTTGTGTTTGTTAATGGAATGGGTCTTGAGTGATGCATACATTCCTTAGTGTGATTGCTTGCACTTGAGCATGCATTTACAAGAGTGGACACCTGAGTGCAAAGGCCACAGGTCAGGGTCTGGCATCTTTGATCGCTCTCCACCATTGCTTTTTGAGATAGTGTCTCTCACTAAACTTAAAGTTCATTGATTCTACTAAGTTGGATGGCCAATTGATTAGATAGGATTCTAATATTGTGCCAAAATAGATGTTAAGACTAAGATGAAGCAGAATGTAGAGTCCAGACCAACTAGTAAACAAGAGGTGCAAGGAGCATGTCTCTTTTAGCTCACATAGCTGCTGTTTCCACTTAGGAGGCATCTACTTCCTAAGTTCAGAATCACTTACATCAGCACTGGAGAGGCTTTCAAGGTAACACTGCAGATCCCAGCAAGATCCCAGCTTTGAAATGATGCATGCCTTGATGTTATTGCTTTTTTTTTCTTACATTGTTTTATGTTTAGGGGAAAGAAAATAACAACAACAACAACAAAAATCCAAACCTTTAAGAAATCTAATTATATGTTTGAGTTATAGACTGGTTTTTAACAACAACAAAAAATTAACAAAAAAGGGGGCTCATTAAGAGTCTTTTGTCTCCAAAACAAGTGTGTTTTCGTAAGCCATAGAGCAAGCAAATTCTAATTGCTGGCTTCATTATACAGAAAGTCTAAGTGTAACAATCAGAAGCCTTATTACACATACATAATTGAGTTTCATTGCAACTTATGAAAACATAAACTCTCTTAAACACACTTGCAGAAAATGTCGCATCATCAAATCAACACTTTTATTATACAAAAGTAATTGTGTTTAAAGACACAAAACATATGTTACTTATACAAAAAGATGAGTTGTGCTCTGATTCAGAAGTCTAAAACTTGAATCTGAGAGCAGTATTTTGTTTGTAAACATGGGGAAAGAAAAAGGCAAATTATAAACTTTACTAATGAGAACTAAAGTGGCTTGCCTAGAACTTTACTCTAGCCATCTTGAATTCTTACATTCTTTTCTTTTTCTGTTCTGCTCATCCTTCAAAATGGGTTTTCCTCCAGAATCTCAGTATTTCCTTTCTCATTTGAATTCTTTCTCATCTGTCTAATGGACAATTAAAAGTTCCTATCAGCACCTATAGATTCATTTTCCCATTTTTACACTTACCTCTTCCTAAAGTAAGTATCCTCCATTTCTGCCTCTGCACTGATAGTCCCATATGGATATCCTTGTCCTACTTTGTCTCAGTAAAACATACTGAGATCTTGTATCACATCTATAGCAGCCCTCTGTCTTTTCTAGAACCTTCTAGAGACTTCATGTGGGACCATATAGAACTTGTAGAGCTCAATGGCAAAAGAAAGAAAGAAAATTTAAGTCACCTTGTGTAAATAGCAAATGGAAAGTATTTATCCTTTCTGTGTGTATTTTCATTTCTAATGCACTATCTTGTCCATCAAAACATAGAGATCTAAATCTTTGAAAGTAAGAAGAGACCTGGTATGGGCCTTTATGATAGAAGAGGACCTATATTAGAATGATCCATGGGTCTGATCTTTCTGGGAAAGTCTATGTTTTTCCACACATCTAACAAAAACTGAAATCCAATCCAAATAATGAATCAAATAGAAAATAATCCTTTTCTCCTATAGATGATCGAATTTGCGGTCCTCTACTATACACATGCTGCCAGAACATTCAGTCCCACTATGTATAGTCCTTGATTAGTGGTTGGGTCCCTGGGAGCTCTGAGGGTACTAGTTAGTAATTGTTGTTCATCCTAAGGGGCTGCAAACCCTTCAGCTCTATAGAACCTTTCTCTAACTCCTTCATTGGGGACCATGTACTCAGTTCAATGAATGGCTGTGAGCCTCTACAACTGTATTGGTCAGGTATTGTCAGAGCCTCTCAAGAGATAGCTATATGCTTGTCCTTCCTTCAGTCTCTGCTCCATAGTTAATCTCTGCCACTCCTTCTGTGTGTATTTGGTTCCCCTTTTTAAGAAGGAATGAAATGTCCACCTTTTGGTCTTCCTTCTTCTTAAATTTCTTCGATCATCTATAGGAGAAAAGGACCTCGGCCTTGTGAAGGTTTTGTGCCCCAGTGTAGGGGAATGCCAGGGCCAATAAGTGGGAGAGGGTGGGGTGGCAGGCATGGGGAGGGGGGAGGCAAAAGGGGTTAGTTCTTGTTATTTTTGTTTGTTTGTTTGTTTGTTTTTGGAGGGGAACCTGGGAAAGGAAAAATTTACATGTAAATAAAGAAAATATCTAAAAAAATTTTATTGCAATGTGAAGAGAAAAGTTACATGATTTCAATTTATCTGAATTTGTTAACATTTAAAAATATTTTAAGTAAATAGAATTAAATCACACACAAAAAAATAAAATTAAAAAAAATCACAAAGATGTAATTCTGTGATTGCCTGGAGCTTTAATGTCCACTGTTTTTCTTCTTGATACAGCATACATTCTTGGTATTTTTTTTTCCTCCTTTTCATAAAGACTTCTGCTTGGGATATACTTGCCTGCCTTCCAAGTCCACTACCTGAGTACTATCATCTCTCCAACTTGTCTGTCAACCTTCTCTCGAGCATTTCAGACTCTTTCAGATTGTATCTCATAAACCTCAACATTGAAATATCAGGGTTTCATTAAAGTTTTGACCTCATGAATTCTCTGCCTTGATTAATAGGACTGATATTTGAAGTTGTTCTTCCATCTGACTGTTCAAATATCCTCAAGGAGTATATAATTTCTCAGGATGAAGATGGAATGTTTTCTCCAGATTACACAGGATTAAAACAGAATTTTTTCTCCAGATCACACAATGCTCTTCATGACCTGGTCCTTGTCTAATGATAAGTACTTCTTCAGCTTATTTTGTTGAAAGCCTTTATTTGGACTAGTTGCTTGAGACACTGCAGAACATGATAATTTGTTTTTCATATCAATGAATAACTACCTACTGAGTGTCTGCTTGTGACAGGCTCTGTGCAAGGTGCCTTGGGCTATGCTTGAGAAGAAAATCTAAGAGATTATCATCTTTGAGCTTACAATACACTGCAGGCAGAAAGGCCGACAAAATAGTAAAACTATAATTATTTCTACAATATATAATAATAAAGATATAAAAAGTAAAAGAAAGTGAAGTGGAGGAAACTGATGGTTTACAACTTAATAACATTCACATTGAGAATGGAACATTTGGAAACAATATGTGGAGCAGAGACTGCCCCATGTAGGGATGCACCCCACATACAGTTACCAAACCCAGACACTATGGTGCATGCCAACAATTGCTTGCTGACAGGATCTGATGTAGCTATCTCCTGAGATAGCTCTGCCAGTGCCTGACAAATACAGAGGTGGATGCTCATAGCCAACCATTGGACTGAGCACAGGATCCTCAATGGAGGAGCTAGAGAAAGGAGTTGAAGGAGGAACAACAATATGAACCAAATAGTACCCCCAGAGCTCCCACAGACTAAACCACCAACCAAAGAGTACACATGGAGAGACCCATGGCTCCTGCCTCATAGGTAGCAGAGGATGAGCTTGTTGGACATCAATGGGAGGAGAGGACCTTGGTCCTGTGAAGGCTCAGTGCCCCAGTGTAGGGGATTGCCAGGGCCAGGAAGAAGGAGAGAGTGGGTTAGTGGGCAGGGGGAGGGGGAGGGCTAAGAGGTTTTCAGAGGGGAAACCAGAAAGAAAAATATCTAAGAAAAAAGGGGGAAAAAGAGAATAAGACATATTATGTTTTATACTATTAAAAGAGAGAGAGAGAATGGAATACTTCATCAATACCTGAAAGAGTTGAAAGAGGGAGCCACTTAGACCTCTCCAAAATGACAAAAATAAAAAATAATGCGAATCCCCTTAACAAGGTTTGGAACTCAAAGAAAGCTAGATGTTACAGGAGCAACATGGAATAAGTAACAAGAGGACAGCAGAGACAGCTATAAAAGGTTAAAGGGAAATTCAAATATTGAAAGTTTGAGGTGTTGAAAGTTTGGCATCATTTTGAATGAAATGGAGAATACTGGTAGGGAGCAACCTGCTGTAAGTTACAGATTTTAGAAGGTCTACTTTGGCCTCTGTCCTTTGGAATAAAGCAGACCATATATAAGAAATGTCAGAAACAAGGACACAAAAGACTACTCCAGTGATACAGGCAAGAGAACATGGGGCAAAAGAGCTAGATATGAACAAAATGTGTTAGGTGTGTGTATGAGAATGCCATGATGAAAATCAAACTTTATACTGTCAACAAGTAATAAAGACTCAGGAGCTAGAGCAGATAATGAGGGAATGGCCAACCAATAACCAGGCCAAATTGAAACCCAGACCATGGGCAAGCACCAATCCCTAACACTATTAATTATGCTCTATTATTCTTGCATACAGGAGCAAGTTGTCCTCTGAGAGGCTCAACACAGCAGCTGATTCACACAGATATAGATACCCACAACCAAATAGTGGATGGGGCTTGGGGACTCTTATGGAAGAATAGGAGGAGGGATTGGTGCTCTGAAGGGGATAAGAACTCCACAGGAAGACCAACAGAGTCAACTAACCTGGACCCTTGGGTTCTCAGAGTCTGAACCACCAACCAAAGCACATACATGTGCTGGAACTAGGTCTCCCTCACATATGTAGTAGATGTGAAGCTTGGCCTTCATAAGAGTCCTGAACAACTGAAGTGCAGGCTATCCCAAAAGCTGTTGTCTATATTTGGGATGTTTTCTTCTAGCT
>JADRCD010218382.1:44450-55277 GCA_019843815.1 Montemys delectorum | reverse complement strand
GGTTCCATCTTACACATCTGAAAAGGTTTTACAGAACTCCTTCTCAAGGTGGTCCTCCAGAAGGAAGGGGAAGGAATAACAAGGAGGAAGAAAGGATTCAAAGTGAGGAGATAGGTTTTATTTCCTGCAGTGGGAAATCTCACACCCTGTGGGCTGTGCCCAGGTGCAGACAGACTCACAAGGCCTTTCACAGGTTCCAGAACACAGGGATTAGTGGCATGAGCATTGGAGGTGGTGGACACTGTGAGCTGACACCTGTGAATCAATATGAAATGAAGCCACTGAAGCAACATGTTGGTGTGGTAAATTTTAAACCCAATTTACCCAATCAATGAATTCACAACTCAATTAATTGGTATACAAGCTACTCGCCTAGATTGGGCAGATCTACCAATACACTACTCTATTCCCATCTATTAGATCCCATATGACTTGCAAATTCTCCAAGCCATGTGCTTCAGCTCTATCTTCCTTCTACCTCGTCCTCCTCTGTAATCCTCCTCTCCAGTCTCCTCTCCCCTTCTCCTCCAAACTTTTCAGCTCTACCTTTCCTCCTGCTTGCCCAATCATCAGCCTTAGCCTTTATTTGAAAAGTTAAGGTGGGGAGAAGGTTTACAAGGCACCTGTATACAGTGATTCACTCCTCTTCTTCAGTGCTTCCCAGGAGAGGAGAATTAGCATCAAAGTACAAGACCAGGGCTATCCACAACAACATGTAATTAGGAGAGATGTGGGAAGTGAATGTCTGGTTGACTTCGGGTCTGTGATCCATTCACTTCTTGCATCCACTCACTGCCCAGCCAAGATGTAGTAGTTCTAAGCCCATCTCAATGCCTTCCTAACATCCCTCCACCTGTGGCTTCCAGTAGATGCTATTCCTCTACAGTCATCCTACCCCACAGGCAGGCTAATGTCAAGATTTGAGGACAGCTCTCTGAACCCCAGGATCTGCTGTTGCTGGATTGCTGGGAGCAGAAAAAAAGAGTTCTCTGAAGGCATTCTAGCCCCATGGCCACCTGGGTTTAGCATGCAAGCTGTGGTTATTTGAATGAGAATGGCCTCATAGATTCACATATTTGAATAGCTGGTCAGGTTCAGATTTTGGCTTTAGAGGAGGTGTGTCATTGGGATGGGCTCTGGGGTTTCAGAAAGCCTTCTGCCATTTCCAGTGGTGCTCTCTCCTGCCCTCAGATCAAGATGCAGCCTATGTGGCAGTCTCTCAGGCAGCCTCTCAATGCTCCTGCCTTTGCTCTGCCATCTGTGTTTAAAAAACTCTGAGCCCAGTTAAATGCTTTCTTTTGTAAGCTGCCTGGACCATGGTGTTTTATCACAGCAGTAGAAAAGTAACCGAGACACAAGGCAAACCGACCTGCAGCACCTACCAAAGCAATCTCACAGATTAAACAAATAATCCTAATATCAACCTTAACAGATTTCTCAGAGTGCTGGTACATGCCTGTGACCCTAGCACTGGTGACTCAGGCAGGAGGCTAGCCAATTCAAGGATGGCCTGGGCTACAAAAGGACTAGCCCAGACTACATAACGAACCTCTCTTCTAAGAAATAAAAATCACCTACAAAAACAAACAAACAAAACACTTTTGATGTTTTGGGCACGTGAACCAAATGGACCCTTTGCAAAACGGAGAAACGTAATTGCTTCAATTAAAAATAGCAGAAATAGCCTGAGAACTAAACAAGTCCAGCTTGGTTGACAGGAACCAGAGCTTCAGGTGGAAATCTGCTTCCAGTGTGACCCTTCGGCCAGGCTTTCCTCGGCAGCTGGCAGTTGAGAGAACAAAAGGCAGGAGAAATCTGCACAAATGTTAAGTTTTGTGTGTGAAAATCGATGAAGACAGACAGACAAACCTGATGGTGGAGTGGGATGATGCAATACATAGGGTCCCCTGTGAAGAGGTGGCTGGTTCCGGTAAAATTAAGGAAAATCACCGGAGGTGAGGGTCTCTTTCTTTCCCTTTCTACTCCTGTGCTTAGCTTCACCTACCCAGAAGCTCCTTCGCCCTGGCGTCTAGCATTTGACTGAGGAACAGTATCTCCGTTGCTAAATGATTTTGCTCCTTAGTAGGTCCTACAACCATCGCCTCTGAAACTACCGACCTTCTGAGAGAATGGAGAGATTGCCGCCCTGGGGTACAGGACACCACATAGGGCAACTACATTATACTCATTACCTGCTCCTGAACTTTGAAAGAGTCCCAGTTCTCACAGTCTTGGCAAGAATAAATAAATAAGAGGATCCTGGGGTACTCTGACATTTCTTTATTAGTTCTTTAATTTATTTAATTTAGTTATTAATTCTTTTATTTTTATTAGTTCTTTAAGAATTTGATAGAATGCATTTTGACTACATTCATCCTCAACTCCTCCCCTTCCTCCCAGGCCAACGCCCATCTCCCTCTCCCTTTAACATCATGTTCTCTTTTTTAAAAAGTACTAACCTATACATACTGATATACATTATCCATATAGTTCTGTGAGTGGGGAGAGGTTCATGATTCCCTGCCCCTCACCAGTGAACAACTGACAGTGGATGACTTAGACTCTCTTCTACAGAGTTACCCTTTTGATCCAAGCTGAGCTAGGGAATATTTATATCAAGTTAGAGTCACAGCCCACATGTGTTTTAGTGGACAATGATGGACATAGTCTACTATGAGAGAAACTCATGATCTCTACTATGACAATGGAGCTGAAAAGTTCCTAATTGCCCAGTGTTGCTGTAACCATCTCAGTGTTTGTGGTCACATGGTGATGATGGCAATGCTGACATAGCACATTCCATTATATACAGTGTATAATGCCTGATAAGGTAATATATGACTGGGCCATGTATTAACTATACTTCATCTCATTATTTTCTTTACATTAGTATGTTTTCTGTGACAGAATCTACCACATTCGAGATAGTTCAGCATCTGGCCCTGTGTTCACTTTTTCTCTTGACGCCATCAAGACGCTACATCCCAGCAACTGATCTACCCTTTCTGGGTGTTCGTGAAGACGCTCTACATTGTTGACACAACCTTGCATGAAGATTAGTCCCTCAGAAAGCAGTTTCGGCATTGATGAAGGCACATCTGTAAATCACAGGCTTAGGTTTAAAGTCATCAGTCACAAGGAGAGTACCACTAGGCTTGCAGGCCAATGAGCCAGTGCAGGCTAGAAGGCTTGCAGAACATGAGGAGACACAGCACCCACCTCTCTTGCACCATGCCTCCCTTCCAAGGTGAGCCCAGCTCTGGAAGCCCTGCACTGATGAACCAGTGTGTGTTTTGACAAGAATCACCTACATCCAGACTCTACAAGGTTCCCTTACCAGCCTGCCATCATCTTAGCAGCTGCTTGTGCTGGCCAGCTCACTCTGCACTCTCCTGCTCTGAGAGCAACTCAGCCCTGCCTTAACTCTCAGGGAGGTATATAGCCCCCTGGCTCTTTCGACCCAAAACCACTTGCCTTGATGTCAAAATTCAAGGAATAATAACAAACAGATGTGGGGCATTAACAAAGGCTGTCAATAACGTTTGCTTTTGTTCAAAGAAGAAGCAGGAGGAGGGCAAGAAGGCAGGAAGAAAAAGAGAACAGCCCACCCTCCCTCATTCCCTTTGTGAGCTCATGGCTGATAAGTCACGAGGTGCTTCATTTTGAGCACCTTTAGAATCTTCCTAAGCTGCTACATGGATGTCCCCAGCCCCAGGGACTTGAGGACTAATTACCACATTGACACAGTGATTGTCTTCTCCATCACCAGCTTGCATAAACGTGAGCACCATGATGTCAAAATTGACGTACATGTCAATCATTTGGCCTCCTCAAGCAGTCAATTAAAATACACATGAGAAGATTTTTCTCAAATTTGTCATAACAAGATTTTGCATTTGTGTATTTTTTAACTAAAGATAAGGATCCTGTATACATTCTCTAATTTATTATCGAGTATTTATTATGGGAAGAGAGTCTTTTTATTCCTAATCACAACTCATTAAAATTGAATATTATTCTCGACAATCTACCGCTGAAGACTCATCACCGTTAGCAGGAAGGAATAAAAAGCGTGTTTCAAATGAAACTTCATTTGAAGCATTTCTCTTTGGAAACAGTCCAATGTGTGTGTAGGGGGAAGAGCATAACACATGTAATGAAATGCCTTAGTGAAGAAAATTTACCACAAGAAATAGAGAAAGAAAAGAAGAGAAAGAGAAAGAGAGAGAGAGAGAGAGAGAGAGAGAGAGAGAGAGAGAGAGAGAGGAATCTAAAATCCTTTGCAAAATCTGAAGCAGGAGCCTATGACCAAATCCCAAGGGCTATTTCAAGGGTACCCTAAAGAAGAAAGAGGGGAGTAAGCTAAGCATTCGCCTCCCCTACTTCTGAGTTTTAGCTATGAGCCCCTTTCATCCCAGCCCTGTACTGAAGCTGCTGGGTACCTTGTTAGCTGCGTGAAGCTGTTCCCTGTACCCCTCATGTTCCAGCCAGAACCAACATTCAGATCATCATTACACGCACAAAGAGGCCACATTTGTAATTCTCATGAATGTCACCCATCCACAGCAGGCCGTCGGAATGGGGTTATGAATACTCCGTTTGCTGACTGGGATGATTCTGGCATTAGCGATGTGGCGTTTCCCACATGTTTAGCCTGAAAGAAGACATTTGTTTGGACTGTATGCTTCTGTGTACTTTTTTAAATGCAATAAAATTGACAGATGACTCCTTTTTTGCAACAGGTTTGGAGGAAGAAAATATCGTGACTTTGTTCCCCCCTTCCCCTTTCCTCCTTGATGGTTGTTTAGACAGCGGTCTTAAAAAATCACTAGTCACTAAAATCCCTCATGCCCGTTTCATATTGTGTTGATTCATATTAAATTCATGACAACAAAAAAGCAACTTGAGGCACTTTTAGAAATGACCGCTCTTTAGTGTGCCTCTCCTTCCTCCGGGCTCGGTGGGCCCAGCGCCCATAAAGCTGCCTGCTGTCTTGTGTCATGAAAAGAAACAGCTTTGCCTGGGAATGCCATTACTGTGTAATGAGGCGTGCGGCAAAATATACCTTCAGCAGCCACTTGATGAAGGCTTGCTGACACACCAGCCCAGACAGAAATGTTTTTTTGTATGTTCTTCCTTATTTTGTCCATCAATCACATCATTAGTCAAAGCAGACAAGCCTGTCAGCCGGGGCCCAGATGCGGAGTGGCAGGCGATCAGCGGACAGGTGTTCTAGCCCCCACCCCCACCCCCTCCCAAAATGTGCACACCCAAAATGAAATCTTGAAATGAGAAAGGAGCCAAGACCTTGTTTCAAGGGCTGAGACGTCAACAAGAAAGAAAAGGCACAGAGGGCAGAAGTTCAGAAGCCCACTTCAAGTGACCTGAGCAGCAGGGATTCATGGGATTGTTCCACTGAGCCAGAATCAGCTCTCAGTTCTGGAGATGTTGAAATCAGGGAGGGAACTAGGGGAACACACACACACACACACACACACACACACACACACACACACACACTCACATAGGAAAAAGAACTAATAAACAAACAGATAGATAAATAAATGAAACCCTGTTCATTTCTTGTGGTCAGCGAGGTATTCAAACACAACATTCAAATACAATAAATAGGAGCAACTTCCTGGGTGACCCTCTTTGGTATCGCAAATGCATAAAATTAAATTGGATAGTTCAGATGCCTGGGGCCACCCAAGCCTATCTGAGCTATCTACCTGACACTGGCTGGGAAATTGAGGGCTCCAAATGGCTAGCTTCAGTAGCAGCATAGCTCATGTCTAGAGAACTAAAGCATCCTCCGGATTAAGCTACCCCTCCTGGCCTGGGGATCTCAAGTTTCTTCCTTCCAGGCTTCCTTTCTGCCAGGCATTCATTGTGTCTGGAATGTAATAGGTTAAAGAAACCAAGCATATGGAATCATCTTCTCTGGTTAATTTCTAGCTTTTCAAGCAATCCCTGAAATGTGTGTGTAATGAGCTCATTGCTTGGTTACCCTTGGTTACCAAGGAAGACCATCTTGCTGAGCCTCCCCTGACCTCACCCTGGCCATTTCAGCCCCTGAATGCAACCTAAAGGCTTCCTAAGGGTCCAGTTTGGTGGACATGTTACCAGGTATCATGACTCACTTCCTATCTTTAAAGCAGATGTCCTATGTTAGAGTGATTTTAATCATACCATGACACTAAAAAGAGAGTATAGAGTCTCATGTCCGCTCCCTCCTTCTTTTACCATATTAAATCAGCACAGCACACTTTTACTGCTACTGAGTCTATGAGGCCCATTAGTCCTGACAAAACTCCACCTTGTGTTCAAATTTCCTTCTTCATGCCTTTGTTTTTAGGCAGGATCTGCCTAGCAAGCCTGGCAACTAGCTGTCCTTTAGACAATCGGATGTAGCAGTTTCTCAGACTTTCTTTGTTGTCTTTACCTAGTCGTTTTGAAGAATATCTATATATGCCATTTTTTATAGATATTCTTGCTTTTAATTTAGATTGTGTGTGTGTGTATGTGTGTGTACTCAAGATCAATTGCACCTCAATAAGAATAGCACTTGAGGAAACAAGTCAGGAGGAGAACCTTGAGATGGGAAGGAACTGGGACCAATGAAAGGTCAGAAGTCTCTCCACAGCACTGGGGAGAAGATCTGATGCTCCAATCTTCCTCGGCATTGACCTTTCTAAAGATGCTGAGCAGGAAGGGAGCGATACCTGATACAAGATTCAAGCCCACACTTCCACCTTTAACTGGGAATTAAATCTGCAGCTATTCCCTCTGGGGCTTCCAAAAGGAAAGCAAGAACACCATTAATCTAAGAAGCCCTTATATGCCACCATGGCAGGACTCCATTTATCTGGGCTAGTGGTTGAGTTGAGCAGGGACCATGAAAATACCAGCTAGAGGGACACGAAGTGCCATGGGTTGGGGTCCCATGAGGACCAGGGCTGGGAGTATAAGATCCCAGCCTCCCAAGATGGAGACAGTTGTGGGCTGTAAACCTATCCTTCTGAGGGTACTTCCAAGGGAAGAAAGAAAGAGAGAAAGAGAGAGAGACAGAGAGACAGAGACAGAGAGAGACAGAGAGAGACAGACAGAGAGAGAGACAAAGAGAGACAGAGACAGACAGAGAGAGACACAGAGACAGAGAGACAGGGAGATAGAGAGACAGAAAGTCAAAGAGAAACAGAGAGACAGACACAGAGAGACAGACAAATAAACAGAGACAGAGAGAAATACAGAGATAGAGACAGAGACAGAGACAGAGAGATCTCCTCTTGCCTTTTCCACAGAGCCCAAAGGGCTCGTGAATGAGAAAGTGGGTCAGTGGGTCAGTTTGGGAATAAGTGGTCACTTCTGATGAGTAAGAAAAGCCATTTGCTTTTTCTGCCTATCTCAAAATCCTATCTGACAAAGAAATAGTGACTCACAAAAGAATTCTAATTACTGCAGCCCCCAACACGCAGCATCTTGGTACCTACCTGGACTCTGAATATGATATGTGATGTTGTTAAATTCCACTTTCCCTTCCATCCTTGCGAGGACCCCAGGTTTTCCAGCTCATACACATGTTTTATGAGCCTGCCTTTCAGCCAGAAGGTCTGTGGAAAGTAAAATAAATGAATCCAACACTATTCATTTTACATCATCTGACATTTATTCTTAGAAAAGACAAGTGACAATTTGAATGCTACAATCACACCGCAAGGATCTTGACGTTGGATGCACAGCATATTTCAATCATCAATCAATCAATCAATCAATTATATGCAGTATGTGAAGCCAAGTGTATAGGCTCCTTGGCGTCTAAGGATTTTAATGGTTGGAGAATCAGAACCATATTCTCCCCCACTGTGAGCGTGGGCTAGGTGGATAGACTTGAGAGATCATCTGACTCACAGATCCATCAAGAGATAGAATGGACTTTTCAGATATTTTTTTTCCTTAGGAATTTGGTAAGAGAAAACAGAACACATTGGTCAAGTCCCTGTGGCTTCTCATTCTCAACAGAATAGTACATTTGAATGAAAAATGTCTCCACAGGCTCATGCATTTGATCCTGAGCTACTGATGCTGTTTGGAGGGGTTACAGGAGGTGCAGCCTTGCTGGAGGAAGTGCATCACCCAGGATGGGCTTTGAGAGTTTATAGCCTCACCCGGTTTCTAGCTCACTCTCTGCTTCATGTTTGTGGTTGCAGATGTGATCTCTGTTCTCCACTCCTGCTTGATGCCATGTCTCCTGCTGTTATGGACTCTCCCTCTGGAACCATAAGCCCAAGTAAACTCTTTGTTCCAGTTGGTTGTGGTCATAATGTTTATTGTAGCAACAGAAAAGTAGCTAATGCAAACACTGATACAAGAAAAAGGTTCTAAGGAAAGATTTTTCTGTTGCGTTTGTTGGAAGACAATCAGCTGACGGGGTTTAGCTATGGTTTTAAGTATGTTCCTCAAGGGAGTTAGAGAGATGGTTCATCAGGTAACTGTGGGTGACAAAAACTAGAAGATCTCTGGAGCTTGCTGACTGGAAGCCTAGCTTTAGGCCCAGTGGGAGACTGTCTCAAGGGAATAAGTGTGGTAAGGTGAGGCACCAGATGTCCTTCTGTGACATGCACACACATATAACCATATGCATTCAACCATACATATGCACACACACGCCCAGACACAACCACACACACACACACACACACACACACACACACACACACACAGCTTAGATTCTAATATGAGGAAGTTAAAAGATGTTGGTACTTTTAAGAAGTGGTACCTAGTTGAAGGTTATAGGTCATTAAGGATCTGTCCTTGGAAGGTATAAAGGTAATTATGGGAGGCTAGCATAGGTTTGGTAGGTAAAAGTGCTTGCTGCCAGCCAAGTCTTCTTATCTGAATTTGACCCCCAAAACCCACATGATGGAAGGGAAAAACTAACTCTGAAATAATGTCCTAGGACTACCATATGTGTCATGGAAAACATATGCACATGCACCCTCCCCCTAACACTATCCCACACAAAATAAACATGTAAAGTGTTTTAATGAGATCATCATGGAACTCTCCTTTCTGGCCCTCAATGCCCCACCCATGTGGTTTCTCTTGCATGTACTCTCGCCATGATATGATGCAGCTCACAGGTCTTCATTACATCCGGAATTGTGCTGTTTGGACTACTAGTCTTCAAAACTGTCAATTTAGTAAGCCTGCATCTTCATAAAGAAAGCAGCCTTGGGTCTTTCACCACAGTAACAGAAAAGCAACTAACACTTTGTCTGAGAGTAGAGTTACAGCTAGAGAAGTTCAATGGGTTGAATTGAAACGTACCTCTACTTTTAGAAGTTTCTTTCAACTCTCTTGGGAGAAAAAATATGCTTTCTCAAGTTGTGGTTGGTTCTTCCTTCCTAGAGCCCTGACTATTTCTGTAGAAGGAAGCACAGTGGCTGTGGAATGGGGCAAGTAGCAGCTCTGGGTATGGCAGTGGAAAGAGATGTTATTTATCAGTCGGCATGGCAGAGATACCTCGTAACTTTGTTTATTATCTCAACACCAGCCATGCAGAGGATGTCACTCTTAAGGAGTTCACACCATTCAATGGCCTTTGTAAGTGGCGGAACTAGATTACATTTCTGGTCTTGGAGTCTCCATCTGTCTATTCATGTGCAACACCAGCAACAGGCAGGATTCGTGCACGCATGGCTATCTGGAGGTGGTCACAAGGGCAACCCTCTTTTCTAGAAGCCACACTAAGGAATGTGGCAGGAGGCTTCTGCGTGTCAAGGCATATCTACGTTAATAATGAGAGATGAAATAAGAGGCTCGCGGCTCTGTAGGTGGAAAGTAAAACTGAAAGTAAATTGGGACCGAAGCTTCTATTATTTGGGTGAGACATGGCCTCCAAATATCCAAAGGTCAAAGGTTAGTCACCAGCTTGTGATGCTCCTTGGAAGTGGAAGAACCTCTAGAAGGTAGAGCCTAGTAGGAGGAAGTTAAGTCTTTGGAAGTGTCTCCTTGACAGGGATCCCCCAGCCCCTCTCTTCCTCTTTGCTTCCTGGCTGCCATGAAATGATTAGCTCCCTCTGTCATGCACTCCTGCCTGACGTGATGTACTATGTACCACAGCCCCCAAAGCAACAGACCAACCAACCGTGAACTGAAATCTTGAAAGCAGTAAGTCCAGATAAATCTTTCCTCCTAAGAAGTTGTTAGCCTCGGACATTTTGTCACCGTGATGGAAAGTTGATGGACACAGGTGCTGAGGTTGGAAATAAGATCCCATTCCTTCTCTTGACTAAGCTCTTTGTAAGATACGGCCACCAAGGTTGCCAAGGTCCCAAGACACGACACCTTTATATTCAAAGTTTCTGAGATCACCCAGTGCTCAGGCATCAGAGCATAAAGTTCGGGTTTTGTACGAAATGGGAAGATGGTGCTTAACGCTTTCAGAAAACATGATAGGCTCCTTAATGCTCAGTGGAGCAGCTGCATTCTAGAACTTTTTAGGGCACAGAGCGCAAAGACTAGCCAGTGCCCTTCAGCTACATCAGACTGCTTGGTCAGCAGTTTTATGGATGGAACAGGGAACCTATGAAGCAAGAGACTTCCTAGGGTGTAGCTCCAAACTGCCTTTGATTTCCTATGCCTACCAGGAAGCTCCCAGCTAGAGACTGTGGGAAGCAGAGGCTCCTGACTCCTATGCAACCTTTGGAAATATCCTCTTGTCTTGGATTAACCAGTGTTTTCCATGACAGTGTCTTCCTGTGTTTCCCATCTGTGATCTCTCTCTCTCTCTCTCTCTCTCTCTCTCTCTCTCTCTCTCTCTCT
>JADRCD010218382.1:25762-44440 GCA_019843815.1 Montemys delectorum | reverse complement strand
TCTCTCTCTCTCTCTCTCTCTCTCTCTCTCTCTCTCTCTCTCTCTCTGTGTGTGTGTGTGTGTGTGTGTGTGTGTGTATGTGTGTGTGGTATGTCCTGTGAGTCTGTATGAGCCTACGTGACTCTGCAAGTCCTCAAGACAAGTTTTGCACATAAGTCTTTGAAGCTTTCGGAAGTCTATCGCCATTTCTAGAACTGAAGTGACTTTGTTTGTAGATATGCATGTTCTAAGTTGTAAATGCCGTGGTTTCATCATGGCCTTCGGCCAAGTTGCCCTTTTGAAGGGCTAATGGGTGTTTCACGCATGGTAAATGACATATTTTCCTATGCCCTCACCGGCTCAGGATTCATCAGTCTTTTAAATTTTTAGCATTTTTTAAAAATTATTAGGAGACTAGAGAGGTAGCTCAGAGATTAAGAGCATATGCTGCTCTTCCAGAGGATCCAAATATTCCCAGCACCAAGCAGTTCATATCTGCCTGAAACTCCACCTCCATAGCATACAATGCCCCCTTCTGGGCCCTTCAGATACCGCACTCATGCACATGTACACAATTAAAATTAAATTAAAATTCAATGTATGTAAAGAAAGAACCTTGTTTTAACTTAATCTTCTGATTATAGGAGAAAATGGTGTTTTAAGTATATAAATATCTATATTTGCATTTCCTGAATTGCCAAATCATTTTCTTTGTCTATAAAGTTTGTTTTTACTTTTATTTTTTTTAACTCATCTATAGGACTATCTCATACATTTTAGATGAGAAATTTAGGGGGAAATGTAATGACTATTTCTCCATTTGTCTTTGTTCAGATGACTATGTTTGTTTTATTTTTTAATTACATTTATTTATTTATTTATTTATTTATTTATTTATTAATGGGATGGGTGAGGGAATATGCATGCACCATAGTATGTGAGTGATAATCAGAGGATGGAATAACTTTCAAGAGCTACTTTTCTCCTTCTATCGTTTGGATCCAAGGAACTAAACTCAAGTCATCAGGCTTGGAAGCAAGAGCTCAAGCTGCTGAGCCTTCCCATCAGCCCTGGTGTCTGCTTCAGCATAGCCACAGATGCCAACCTATCCTTCAGAGCTTCTGGGCATCGTATCTTATTGAAGAGTGTTTTGTACAGCCTAAGGTTCCTTCCTCCTAGTAATCTTTATCACTGCTTTCTTCAATCAGTCTCATGTTTTTATAGAATGGATTTCCAATCCAGTAACCAAATATATTCACCACTGGCTGATCAGATCACCCCATCCTTCAGTTCCCTTCAATCCTTTACCTTAAATTCATTTCTATGGTTGTACTTCTCTCTCTAGTCTGTCCTATGGCTTGATTGCTTTCTTGGGACCCACGGTTTTAACTGATATGCCTTTAAATAAAATGTGAGACTTCCATGGAAAAATTATTCCTCCCACCTCAAGTTCTCTTCAGTTTTTCTCCTATGTGATTTTAGAATTAACTTTCTAGATTTTTCAAAAAGATTTGCTTTTCTTTTATGTGTCTGAGTATTTGTCTGCATGCAGATATGTATGCACATATACCAACCACATGCCTGGTGTCCATGAAGGGCAAAAGAGAATGCCAGATCCTGTGGAGCTGGCATTGTAACCAGGTGCATCAAATATCCTAGCTGGAGCTAACAGTTGATGGAGAGCCACACAACATGGCTGCGGGAAAACAAACAGGGGTCCTCTACAAAGGGAAGCAAGCATTTTACCACTGAGCCATTACCTTAGCCCCACAAAAATGTGTGTGTGTGTGTGTGTGTGTGTGTGTGTGTGTGTGTGTGTGTGAAAGGTAGAGAGAGAGGGGGAGAGAGAGAGAATATTCATATAATTTTTGTTCTGTTTTATTGTGCAATTAGTATCAACCATTCATATGCCTAATTTATAAAAAAAAAAAAAGCCTTTGTGTACAGAGCAAGTGAATAACATGCATCTGAGTTTAAGGCGTGTCTGTAGTCTGGGGACACAGCCCAGAGGATAAGAGAGGACAGTACTGTATTTCTGCTTTTACATCACAAATCTAAATTTCTTTTTTTTATTGAATTAATAATTTTTCTTCCTTTTGTAACTTACTTGGATTTTAAAATGCATTAATGAGAGATTAATTTTACTTAATTCCTACTTAATGTTTAATCTGCATGTCTATTTTATTCTGTGAAATATATTAATTACAGTAATAGCTTTCTCCAGGTTTGATAACTGTTTCTTCCCTAAGATAAATTCAACAGGATTAGGCTTTATTTAGAGACTTTTCTCTGTTTGGACATGAAACTTCTGATATTATATTCCTGTTGGTTCCTTTTTTGCTTTTTTTTTATTGGAAGAAAAATGAAGAACGAATTTGAGAGGCCTCTGTACATTTCTGAGACCTTGAATATAAGATGTATCTATTAAACTACTTTTTATATTTGGGCAACTTAGTTGGAAGTGTTCTAGAACTGATGACAATTTGAGAATGATTTTCTAAAATATAGACTTTTGATATATATATATATCTACATATAATATATATATATATATATTAGAGAGAGAGAAAGAGAAAGAGAAAGAGAGAAAGAGAGTATTTAGATGAACATCATGGCAGTCCATGTCCTTGGAGACCTAAAGAAGGTGTCAGACATTCAGGAGCTGGAGTAAAAGACAGCTGTGAACCTCTTGATGTGGGTGCTGGGTACCAAACCCAGGTCCTATACAAAAATAGCCAGCACCATTATATACAACCTAACAAGCATTTTTTTGTTTCAGTTAAAAATTTTAAGTTATGTTTTTAAGTTTTCATTTGAGAAAGACTTAAAGAACATCTCTGAAGATGCTTGGAATGCATTTCCACGGCTGCCTGCTTTATGGATTATGAAGCCAAGTTATTGGGTGCATAGTACTTGTTACAAAATGAACTAAATAAAACCCACTGTCCAAAATGCTGCATTTTCCTGGAATACAGCAAAGGGCTTTTTGCAGTGTGCTGTAAACTTTGCCAGAAAGAGTGAGTGAGGTTAGGACTAGGTTATAAAGGCCCTTCAGTGATGTGCTCTTGAGATAGGCTTTTGTTCTCTATGCAAAGGGAGAGATATCAACTATTCTAACCTAACTTTGGTAATAAGGTAAGATTTTGTTTTAGAATGATCACTCCAAATGTACTGTAAGGATAATGGAATAAGAAGAACAGACAGCAATGGGGAGGCACATAGGTTCTGAAAAAGCCAGAATAGAGCAACCACAGAACAAGTGAGAAAGAATAGTTTTAAAGAAGCCCATACCCTGAAGCCACACAGCATATGCATAGGTGTTCCACAGCTTTGTTGACCCTGCAGCTCACTTTCAGTATGATTCTACAGGAATCATATTGAAAGGCCCCGAGCATTCTGTTGTTAAAAATTAATCTACAATAAGGAGAACTAAGAAGCCTCCAAGCTGGGTAGGTCCCAACACAGGCTACAACTCAGTACACCAAATGATGTGACATGCTCCCTGATGAGCTCACACTTGGTGATGAGGAAAGACAGTATGCATGCGACAGAGGCAGCAAAAACAACTTTTTACCTGGCTGATGCCATAGCTAGATGCATTGATACACACAACGTAAGGAAGAAGGCTTGCTTGATCTTGGCTCATAGTTTCAGGGGGCTCAGACCATGGTTGCTTGTTCCTATGGAAATCACGGAAACATCACATTGGCAGAACTATGTCAGAGACTGCTCCTCACTGCTTGGTGGACGAGAAACAGACAGAAAGGACTACAAGAAGGGCCAGGGTAGGACACCATCTTATTAAGATACCTCCCTAAGCCACTTCCTCTAAGACCCCATACCTTAATTTTAATCCTGCTTAATAATGCCATTATAGTATAAATCCATCAAGGAACTAACTAGTCCATTGGTTAGGTAGGATTCCTGATTATCTAACCCCCCCCCCCCGGAAACACCCTTGCAAACACATCCAAAAGTACACTTCCTTCCCTAGTCCCTTATATATAACCCAACCAACTAGATATCACAGACACTGGCTGGAAGTGGGCACTGATAAAGGCCAGCGAGTTGACATCGCCTCATGTGGGCTGGGTAAGACAAATGGGCCACTGGCTTGGTCTTTCAATCTTCTTTGACCCATGAGAAGTGGAATTGGCCCAGTGGTGACAGATGTAGGCTGTTCATGTTATTGGTGCCTTTTCTAGCTCCCTAAGCAAGGGATAGGAAGGTGGACCTAGGCCAAGTACAATCAAACTGAGGTTCCATGGAATCTATGTCTTCTAGAGGCTCCCTGATCTCAGAACGTAGTTATTGGTCTCTCCTTCTTCAGTCCTTTCTTCTGTGTGGAGCATGTTCTGACATTGCCCATGCAGACCCATCATGGCTTAGAATCACACCACATCTTTCTCTGAAAGAGGCAGGTTAGGATGAAGCTATATCTCTCCCTCAAAAGTTAGCAAAGTATGGATTCTTTTGGGAAGAGAGAAATAGAGAAGGAAAGAAATAGAGGAAACTAAATGTAGGCAATTCATCGCTGACCTTGAGTATTCTATTAGTAATACTTTAGGGTCCCCTGATGTCTGGTTTTGATTATTTTTTTTTCTTAATGGTTTCCCTTAAAAGAAAACCTGCCTATAGGATCGAAGACATTGACATACTTAGAGGAATGAATAGTCGAAGAGAAAAAAAACGCCTCCACTTGCATTTTTGCAATTTTGCATGTAGAATTTGTATAAATGACACAACCTGGAACAACGTATAAACTGTTACAAAGATGAATACAGAGACAAGTAAGCGTCTACTGTAATTTCAGAGAGCAGTTTTCTTTCTCACAAACGTTATGAAAATTAGTAATTTCAAAAGGCTGTTGGCGAATTGTGCTATTAGCAACCTGGTACGGCAACAGTATAAATATATTAGATTTGAGGAAAAGGCGTTTTCAAATTCTTTAAATTATCTTTTTTTTTCCCCCATTTTCAAATTCTTTCTTGCTGTCAACATTCTGAAATCATATAGCTATAGAAAAGAAAAAAAGAAAGAAAGAAAAAAATCCCACAAAACCCTGTTTTGTTTTGAAAAATACAGAGGCCTGATAATATTTGCCTTAGTGCCCAAAAGTGACAGAGGCTGGAAAGATGGCCACACCCCACTCATCAGGTCTCTGCCTTGCCAGCAAGCATGACATTTACATAACAATTCTACCGGTGAATTAAGAAGAAAGTGACACTGGGAGGCCATAGAACCAGAAGAAGTTATGTGGTGAGGTCCAGGTATTATTATAAGCAAGCCAGGTGTTCTGTACTTGGCCCTGGTTGTTCTGTGTTGCTTGTCTTACATCTTTCATAGCTATGTCAGTAGAACATGCCTTTACTCCTGACTGTGAGTGAGGTTGCCATAGCTTGGGGGAAATAAACAGTCCCAGTTAAAGGATGCTTGCTGGTTAGTTTTGTATGCCTGTGATTTCTTGAGAATTAAAAACCTTGCTGAAAACCATTGAAGGTTTGCTTTTCCAAGCCCCAGAAAACCCATACAACTTGAGGCCCTCAAAATAAATATAAACTGTGTCCTGGGAAGATGAGACTGTAGCTTATTTGCAGAGTCCATGACTAATATGCATGAAGTCTTGGGTTCATTCCCAAACCCACAAAACTAGGGCATGATGGCATATTTTTGTAATCCTAGCATTCAGGCTGCAAAAGCAGGAATATCAAAAGTTCAAGGTTACTGTCAGCTGCCTAATGACTTGGGGCGATCATGGGCTACATAAGGTAAGGTCTTTCTCAAAAAAAAAAAAAAATCTGATACATAAAAGTATATAGAGCTATTAAAGTACCACAGAAAATAAGAAAATTAAGTTTTCTTTGGAACAATATTAATCTTGGATATCAAGAAGCAAGCAATATCTATGACTCTCTTAGTTGCCGTTCTCCTGCCTTGAAAAGATACTGTGACCTAGACAATGCCTATAAAAGAAAGCTTGCTTGAAGCTTGCTTATAGTTTTAGAGTTAGTCTATGATCATCATAGTGGGGAGCATGATGCCGCAGCAGAAGCTGAGAGCTTATGTCATGATCTGCAGGCAGCAGCAGGCAGAGAGAGATACTGAGCCTGGAATAGACTTCTGAAACCTCAGAACCCACCCGCAGTGACACACCTCCTCCAACAAGGCCACACCTCCTAATCCTTCTCAAACCGTTCACACATCCACTATCAAGCATTCAAACATATGAACCTGTGCTGATCATTCTCATTCAAGTCACCCACAATGACCCTGTTACTGGGTCAAAAGCAGAACATACCCATAGAGAGGATGGGCCCAATCAAAAACTCACCAAGCAGATAAGAAAGAAGCAGATCTACAATCTGACTCCAGAAAAACAGCAAGCAGGTAGATTAGAGTCCCAGACTGAGACTCCGAAACATCAGCTTGAAAGACCTTTTTACACAGTAAGCATTTTAGGGGGGAAAAGTTTTAATAACTCAGGCATTTTTTAAAGGAAAAGAATTAAATTTCTGAAGCAGGCATGAAACAAGACTATGGAAATGCATATTTCAAAAAGAAATAAGTTGGCAGAGCTCTAGAAATGAAAATCTCAGTCATTAAGCTGAGTATAGATTAAGTAACAGATAGCTAATGATCAGACATCAGAAGTAGGTACATACCAGGAGCCATTAATAAGCCTAAAGTTATATTTCCTTCCTCAGCATCTCTGTCTTTAAAAAGAAAATAAGGAAAACAATAATCATTATTTATGACTCAGAAATGCCCACTAATTGAAGCTCTCTTCCATAAATAAATGTGTCCTGTAGCATGGACCCATTATCACACCCAAGATGCTTAATATCATTACACCAGTATTATAGAATATATGGTCCAAGTTTATGTTTACTCTTTTATCCTAGTAAGTTCTCCTGTGGAATTTTCCCCCAGCCACACAACTTAGACCAGTTCCCTATACAGACAGACAAATAGACAAACAGACACACACATACATACAGGGAGAGAAAGAGAGAGAGAGAGAGAGAGAGAGAGAGAGAGAGAGAGAGAGAGAGAGAGAGAGAGAGAGAGAACATAGGTAGGGTAGCTATCCTATGAAACATAGTCACATCTTAATTTTTCCAATATTTTCCCATGACTGGCTTCAGCTTAAGCATACTAATAAAACTGCTACAAAGATCACAAGATAACTTCAAGGGCTTCTTAGAATTTACTTAGCAAGCCTATGTTGGCTGTGGTTTTAGTAATTCTTGGCACTGAGACTGCTGTCTGCCTACACAGTATACCCACCCTTTGGTATCCATGATGATTTGGTTCCAGAATCTGCAGATGCTCCTATATTCGCACACATGGCATGGTCATTATAAGTAATCTGCCCACATCCTTTCATAGCCACAAAAATAATTTCCAGGTGGCTTATGCTACCTACTGTGGTTAAAAAAAGAAAAGTTAGGTGAAGTGCTAGAAAGATGGCTCGTGGGTTAACATTGCTTACTATGACTATGATAAAACAACATGGCCAAGAATGAGTTATGGAGGAAAGTTTATATTAGCTTACAGTTCTTGAGGTAGAGTCTATCATGGTGAGGAGGCATAACAACAGTTGGCTAGAGCAGGGAGCTGAGAGATCACATCTCAATCCCATACAGGAAGCTGAGAGAATGAACTAGAAATGGGATGAGGTTATAAACTCTCAACTCCAGTGACATACGTTCCCCCCCGCCCCAGCAACATTCCAAATCCTAAATGGATTTAGGATGGAAATAGCCTCCCCCAAAGAGTACTACCAACTGGAGACTGAGTATTCCAATAAGTAAGCCTACGGCAGACATTTCTCATTTGAATAATTATACTGCTCTTGTAGAAGACCTGAGGTTGATTCCCAACATCCATATCAGGTGGCTCACAATTATCTGTAACTTCTGACCCACAAGATGCTCTGGCTTCCATTGGTACCTGCACACACATGGTGCACATGTATATCATGGAGGTCCACACATAAACATGCATTTTTTTTTTTTTTTTTTAGAAAAGGAATTGTTAGGGAAGGGATTGTTATACTGATTATGGAGTAAAGGCAAAGGGTAAAGTTCATGCATGCTCAGTACACATGAATTTATTTTTCTAAGTGTTTTCTACTGAGGTTGTTTAAACCTATTAACTTGGAGCCCAGATACAGAAGTCTGGGCATACATTAACATTTGGAGGAATCAGAATTCTCCTTGAGAAAGGGGTGACAAATGTAGAAGGAGGGAAAGTGACAAATATCCCCCATGGTCCCAGAATAGATATGGGGTAATTATGAGGCGCTCAGGATTTTGTTAAAGACAGAAGGCATCTCAAAGGAACTATTCCACTCACTGGCTCTGGACACTGCTGACCTGAGTGGCTTGCACCTCAAGTAGGAAGCAGCATATCCTGAACCTGGATCCCATCTGGTAGGAGTCATTTGTCTCTAAAAGGAAACAGTGAGTTTCCTTGAAGAAGTGACGGATCCCATGCATGTGCTGGAAAAGATAAGCCATCCTGGGACCAACTCATGACAAGATCAAATGCTGATGAGCAACCTCAATAGACCCTCCTGCAAAGACCAGAGACACTTTGAATATGGATGAAATAATGGTTTTAGTCTACAGGACACTGAGTGAAGAGTGACCTGCAGTCTGTAGGTCAGAATCCTAGTAACATATCAACACCAGCTAATCTTCATGCAAAGTAATGGCCTAATAAGAAAATTTACCATTTTCTGAACATAAATGAATCACTGAACTACTCACAGATTATCCTAATAAACCCCTACCTGGAAAACTCTTCAGGAAGATATTTACACAGTCATTATAAACAGATCAGGGTATAGGGACGGAAGAGAGGGCAGCCACTGCTTTCACCAGGTGGGTAGCCTTAGCCAGGGGGACAAATTGACATCATGCTGCTTCTGATGCAGCACCCTGGGAAATGTCCATCATCACCAGAGTAATTAATTACTCTTCCACTCTGCATGCACCCAAGAGCTGAAAAGAAGCAGGCTGGTAGAACACAGAAGGGAATGGATCACACCTGAAGGCAAAGGTTGTCAGGGAGGGTTCCCTCCTCAGACAGGTGAAAATTCAACCCTGCTTCATCTTCTGCATCTGCTTGCCTCCCAAGACTCACTCTTTTGTTGTTGCTCTGCTATATTGAGTCTCACTATTTAGCAGAGGCCAGCCTGGAACTCATAACCTTCCCATTTCAGACTCCCTCTCATTGCAGGTCTGGCTGACTTTCTGAAAATTATTGAGGATGAAGATGATACTGCCTCTCTGGGCACTTTCTGGCTAAGGCAGTAGGGATGAATTTTAATGTATGATAACGAGCACTAAAGGAAGAAATGGTTCATTCTGACCCCAAAGTCCTGGGTGGCTTTGAGTTTGATGGAGTCCTTTAGAAGCAATCACACAATTTGGGGTGCTTACTTCATGCTCATGTCCTCACAGCTGAAACCCCCAGATTCACCTGTAGTACAAGCCAGCTCCGATGGATGGTCAAGGACAATGTCCAGAGTCCCACATACCTGAAGACCACTCTTGTCATCTCTCCTTAGATTCCACATGAAGCCTAAGTGACTTCTAGGCATCAAGGAGACAGAAGGCTGCCAGAACCTTCTCAGAGGTCACCAGGGATGCAGAGAGTTGCACCCTCTTTTGGCTTCAGCACAGAGGGTCCTGATGCCTCACTGCTCGTCTTTATTTTACCTTTCCCAGGATTTTTTTTTTTTTTTTTTTTTTTTGGTCAGGTTGTAAAATACATACTCTCTCCCCAGGAGATTCTCCCGTTGTAGTGCAGTCCGTCTAAACAAATATGTATTTACAACGGGTTCTTTTTTAAAACATGCATTATGCAACTAATAGACTGGAATGAGTCTTTGGGGGAAGTGCCGCACAGTCTTGGCTGTTTTTTTGTTGTCTGCAACATTCACCTCTTTTATATAGCTATTTATTTTCCGCTGCTTTGGATGGTAGGGAGGGCTATGAGGAGGAGAAATCATCCACCCAAATATGAACTACACACATAAAACCTTGAGGTGGGCATCTCCTGCTAATGATCTTTGAGGCTGGTATGAATCTGAGCTCTGTACTAAAAGAAGTCAGAAAGGAGGAAAGGCTCTGCCTCCGATCAGTGACTCGCCTTGTAGACAAATTCCTGCCTTGGAATACTATTTACTGTTAGTGAAGGGACGTCCCACTCAAGGAAGGAGACAACCTCATCATGTTGAGAAGCAGAATCTCTAAGGAAAGACAGCCCCAGAGATAATTAGTCCTGCAGTTCAATGATGGCTGTGGGGCCTGAAGTAAAGTTGGTTATTACCTTCCTTGCTTCTGTTTATGGGCACAATTCCTAATGTCACCTGCCAGTCTAGCAACAGTCACCCGAGGGTAAGAGCCTTCTTTTGAGTGACTTTAAAACAATCTTCTAGCTTCATTCTTCCTCATCCCATAGCCATCCTACAGCTAAGTCAATCACCAGTCAGAGAAATATGATCGTGAATTAGTTCTGACTTGATATCACCTACCTCTCATTTTGCCTATTGCATTCATCATTATTTACCCCTCTATCCTAGTGGACTTGTCTTGTGCCATGATAAACTACCCTGACAAAAACAATTTGAGGAAGGAAGGAATTGTATGGGCTCAGAGTTCAAGGGTATATTCCATTATGGTAGGAAAGACAAGATGGTGGAAATCTGACGAAACTGCTCCACTTCATCCCTAGTCAAGGAGGAGAGAGTAATGAATATTTGTGCTCTTCTAGAGTCCCCTTTTGTAAGAAATTTAGGAACCGAGCCTAGGGAATGGTTTCGCCCTCTGTTAGGGTAGCTCTGTTGACTTAATTAAGATAACCTCTCTCCCAGGCATGCCCAGAAGCTAACCTACTCTAAGTAACCCTCATGGATGTGCCTGGAGGCTTGTCTCCTTGGTGATTTTAGATTCTGTCAAATTGACAACTCTAACCATCAAATTCTAGTAGAAACTAAAATTAAGAATTTTAAAATCATGTATTCATTAATCTGAGATGAGCCAAGCCAGTAGAAACAGCATATAGTTGTGAAAAGTAAGTTTATTTTCAAGAATGAAAGCTAATATGGTATCTGTTCCTTATCATATTCCTGTTGCTCTTTAATGTCTGGTATAGGTTTGTTTTTTGTTGTTTCGTTTGCTTTTGTTTTCAGACAAGTTCTCATGTATCTCAGACTGGCCTGAACTCACAGTGTAGCCACAGATACCCTTGAACTCTCTCTACCTCCAACCTCTATCTACTGAACGCTGGAACAACAGTCTTACAGGACAATGCCCAGTTCAAGAGAGGAGGTTTTCTTATCTGCTTTTGTTTTCAGTGTATTGTGATGTGTCACTTGGTTGGAATATACCAAAATATGTGACTACCTGCCATAGATAGGCTACCGCAAAAAAAGATACTTTAATAGCTCCTTTAGATGATTAAGGATATTCTTCTTTGATACTACACTGAAACACACCGTGTCAGAAGTGTTTAAATATTAGGTACGACGTAGCATCTGAAAATCCATCAAAGGAACATTTGTCTTGTCTTAAATCACCATCCATTGATCTTTCTTACTCTTTCAGCTTCTCATTCCCTGAGCAGGCTTAATACTTCGATCCTTTAGAAAGTATTGGTTCATTGAATCATATGGCTCTTCCCAGATTAAAGACACCTTGTTCTCCAGTGCCAAACACTGCCTTTCCTAACACTGTTACTGACCCCAACAGAATAGTATTGAAATATGGGGGTAACGGTAAACTTAGGGGTCAAATGTTACTATTCTTACAAATATAATTTTCCTCAAAAGCTTAAATTTCATCACTGGTGATAAGCATTAGCTGTTTTCTTTTGGTTTTGTCTTTCAGCTTTCTTTTCCTTTTTTTTCTGTTTTATTTTATTTTATTATTTTTTTTGTCTCTTGTTTTGAAAAATATCTACCATGAACACCTGTCTAAATAAGTAGCCTACATGGGGAAAGTCTGAATACAGGTAAAGGACAAGAGGCATGAAAGAAGATATGAAGCTAATTGTTATTCTAGTTCTAACTCTGCCATGGGCTTTTAGGGTTTTGGTGGTAGATAAGCGCATAAAAGCATTCAATACTGAAAGTGTAAATTTTAATATGAAGCTTCATAGCTTCATTTTGAACATTAATACTGTCTAGAAGTTCATTAAGTTGGATAGAGTTTGGGTATGGTTAAATTTTATTGTATGTTATTTTATTTGAAAGGTTATTTTGTAATAAGTTTTTTTTTAATTAAAAGAAAACAATAAGGGCTGGAGAGACAGATCAGTGGTTAAGAGCACTGGCTGCTCTTCCTGGGAACTTGAGTTCAGTTTCTAGAACCTTCCCACATGATAGTTCACAGCTGCCTATAACTCCAGTTCTATGGACTCTGAAACCCTTTTCTGACTTTTGTGGGCACCAAACACGCACAGAGTCCACAAATATATATGTAAGAAAAATACCATGGGGAGGGGGGAGGCAAAAGGAGTTTGTTCTTGTTGTTTTTGTTTGTTTGTTTTTTGGAGGGGAACCTGGGAAAGGGAAAATTTACATGTAAATAAAGAAAATATCTAATAAAAAAAAAAGAAAAAAATAGTATCGGTGTGGAAAAAGAAAAAAAAAAGAAAGAAAAATACCAACAGACACAAAAATAAACAAATAAAATTTAAATTAATATTCCCCCAGGGAATGAGAATAATACAGGTGTCCCATTTAGAGTCCTTTCAAGGCTAGACTCACTTCTGCTAGAATGCTGAACCATTGTCAACAGAGTTTAAGCAAATGACTGGACCAGGCAGTGCTCTGGTGAGATGGAGTTCACCTGTATGCTCAGGGGATATTGTGAGGAGCATGTATTTCCCAGAGAAATTATAATGAATGAAGTATAAGTCCAGTGATGCTGGGAAAGCATTTTGTGAAGAGTCAGGAAGAGATGTTGATCATGGCAAATGCTCCAAATAAATTGTCATAGACACTGGAGTGGGGCGAGCTGCAGATGCCAACAGGCTGCTGGTGACCAGCACGGGGGTTCAACTATGTTTAGATGATGAAACACCTGAATTCAACCTTCACCAATTCTGGGTTGTAGCTCAGCCACAGAGTACTTGTCTAGTATTTGTGATACACTGCCTTTGATCTCTAGCAATGAAAATAAAAACTTTTTTAAGTAGCTGTGATTGTACCAGTAGGTAAAATTAGCCACATTAAGGAGAAAAAGAAGTGCGACATGTTATTCTGACATTCAGACCCACTGATAACCAGGTTCATGGAAATCACCCTCGTATCCTGGGCCAGAATAAGATGAATAAGGAAAAAAGTGTCCATACCCCTCGAAGGGATCCCACAGGGAGCAGGTCTATTCATTACAAACAAGCCAGGCAATGTGCTTACATTCAGCTCCCTCCAGTGAATCTTGGTTCCCAAAGAAAACTCCTAATGTAATCAACGCAAGGCCTATAAATCATAACACATCTTATGGTATTAGTAAAACATTTTAAAATTCATAACTGATCAAGTCATAAAGTCTCTTGATAAATAAGACCCCACATAACAAGTTCTGAAATACTATGAGACTTGGTAAAAGAATAAACCTGTTGAATAAATCTGCTATGCAAAAAAGAAAACAACAACAAAAAAACCCAAACTCAAGGTGATATATAATGGAAGTCTTCTTAAACAAAAATCAGAGAAAACAGCAAGCCTGCTAAAAAACTCGATTTACTGCCCTCCAGGGCCATATTTTTCACCTGTTCTTAAAGCCGCCAGATGACTCAACCTGTTTAACCTTTGTAGTCCATCTCCCACTCTGTTCCCATCACTGAGAATGTAAAGAAGCCCCTAAGGACAGTGTCAAACAATATTAAATCATGACAACCAAACATTAATGTGCAGAGTTTATCTCCTTTCCCATTTAGACCACTCTTTCCCAGCTACCCCACTGTCTTAGGGTTTTACTGCTGCGCACAGACACCATGACCAATGCAAGTCTTATAAAGACAACATTTAATTGGGGATGGCTTACAGGTACAAAGGTTCAGTCCAGCATCATCAAGGCAGGAGCATGGCAGCTTTCAGACAAGCATGGTGCAGGAGTTGCTGAGAGTTCTACATCTTCATCGGAAGGCTGCTAGCAGAATACTACCTTCCAGGCAGCTAGGATGAGGGTCCTAAAACCCATGGCACACCTACTTCAATGAGGCCACACCTTCAAATAGTGCCACTCCTTGGGCCGAGCATATCACACCCATCGCGTACCTGTGTTCCTGTGAAAACTCTCTGCATATCTTGACAAGCTTCCTTCCTCCAGCAAGACACAGAGAACTGATTTCTCTCACCATCTGCTTCTCTTCTAAAAGAAAGACAGCATGGTGGGAGGCAATGGGGAAACGGGGCACAGCTTTGAAGTGAGGTGCACGAGAAGAAGGGCCCTCTGCGGACAGAGAAGCAGCTGCTGAGGTATCCTTTTCACTGTTTCTGAAACAGTAATGGGCTGGGAAAAGGAGAAAGGCACACTAGAAAGCTGTCAGTCACAGAGGTGCTCTCCTAGGAGCTGTCATGTGACACCATTTCTGGGGAAGCAGGAACAAACATTAACTGACCCCAAGGAGGGAATCAGCCACAGACCCAAGTCCAACTTGGCTACCAGTGACTTTTGTCGAGCTTATTTACAGAAGTTTGGGTGTGGTGGCTAGGTTTTATGGCAACTTGACACAAGCTGGAGACACTTTAGAAGAGGAAACCTCGACTGAGAAGATGCCCCCATTAGATAGGCCCATGGGGAAGACTGTGATGCATTTTCTTGATTGTCAGTTGATGTGGGGAGGGTTTATCTCACTGTGGCAGTGTCACTTCTGGACAGGTGGTTTTGAGTTCTATAAGAAAGCCAGCTGAACAAGCCATGGAGAGCAAGCCAGCAAGCAGCACCTCTTTGGGGCCTCTACTTGAGTTTCTGCTCTGATTGGGCTATAACATGAAAGTGCAAGCAAAATATACTCTTTGTCCCTCAAGTTTCTTTTCATCATACTGTTGGATCACAGAAATAGAAACCCTAAGACAGTGGGTGAATGGAGCAGAAATGGCTTGATCGTAGCTACATTACCAAACCCTGGCTCAACATGGGTGGCAGTTCATGAACCCTGAAGACCTGGAATCAATGTGCATCCTGAAGGCAGCTCAACAGGTCTGAGAGTACGTCTTTTCTGAAGCTCAGCTGGTCTGAACCTTTTCCAGGCAGCTCAGCTGTCTCAAACTAACTAACTCTCAGCAGTCCTCACTGCTCATATAAGCCTGGGGGAGAGATCAGCCTGGTGTGACTGGTCAGTTTCAGGGACTTCCTGAAACTTTTGATTTGTTTATTTCATACCTTTTAATTAGCTGCCTGTTAGAACACCCTGGGTCTTAACCTAACAAGTTCCGGGGAGAATGAAATGTTTTACCTTTTTTTAGAATAACTGGCATCTTAACTAGATCCTCTACGGGATGAGATACATCAACTGGGGGTGGGAGGGGGGATTGCTACACACCAGCCTTCAAGAGGGAAGTTAGGTGAGTGATGCAGAAAGACTAACTAGGGTACTCAGATGAGCTCTTTCTCCAAACTACATAGGCAAATGTTAAGGGAAGGAGGATACATGCATAAATCTCCGAAAGAGGTACCACTTGGGAACAGCTTTAAAATTGCTTTGTGTACTCACCTTCTTTGCCAAGTCCTACATATCAGCTGGGAAAGTATTAACAAGCACTTACAAACCTACACAGGCAACCATGTAACAGCTGAACTTCCAAAGTGGACCCCTTGGGAAGCTGCACACGGATCCAGCAATTTATCCATAGCAGAAGTGATTTCTTGAATTTATCTTTGGAGAGTTCCTTCAAGCTGATTTTGCCAGCCTATCTTGAAATAATACCCGCCACCACGGCCGCCATCATCATCGTCATCATCCCTATCGCCATCACCACCACCACTACTACTCCAAAATTGGCTTTTGGGATGCTGTTATTTGCTGAGGTCTTCATCTTTTCCAAGCCTTGTGGCAGGATCAGGGGATAGAGAATTTGCTGAGCTAGAGACCACACTCTTTGGGGCTAACAAAGACTGAAATAGCACAATGTGCTTGATTTTTTTTTTTTTTTTTTACTTTTTAATTCACCAATATGTATTAATTGCACAAGTTAAAGTAATTCACTGTGATATATGCATGCATGCAAATATGCATGAATTATGCCCACACTCCCCCGGATCCTCCCCTCACTCTCCCCTCTCTCCATCTTCCTCCCTTGCAACCTACCTGACCCCTAATAGTCTCTCGTCTACTTTTAGACAATCTTTTCTTTTAGTTTCCCCATTTAAAGAAAGTATGTGGTGCTGGGAAGTGGTGGCACATGCCTTTAATCCCAGCACTTGGGAGGCAGAGACAGGTGGATTTCTGAGTTCTAGGCCAGCCTGGTCTACAGAGTGAGTTCCAGGACAGCCAGGGCTACACAGAGAAACCCTGTCTCGAGAAAAAAAAAAAAAAAAGAAAAGAAAAAAGAAAAGAAAGAAAGAAAGTATGTGATATTTGTCTTTCTGAGTCTGGTTTATTCTGTCCCTTTCTGTTCCTTATTTTGCTCTGGCTTATTATTTGCTCCTTTGTTTCACTCATATTTCTACAAATGACATAATTTCATTCTCCTTTATGTCTGAAAAATACTGATGTAATATATATATATATATATATATATATATGCGTATGTTTGCGTGTGTGTACGTGTGTGTTACTTTTCCTTTGGTTGTAATAAAATAACTTGATATAAATAGCTGAAGAAAAGAAGGGTTTATTTTAGCCCAGAGTTCCAGAGTGTAGTCTGTCATAGTGGGGAAATCAAGGCAGCAGGGACTTGAAGCAACCTGTCACATTGCATCCACAGTCAGGAAGCAGAGTGAGATGAATGTTCTTGCTGGTTTGCTTCCCCTTTTTATATAATGCAGGACCCAAATCCAGGGACTAGTGCTTCTGTCCATTCGCCTGACTCTTCCCACCTCAATTGACTTAATGAAGATAATTCTTCCTAGGTTTCATTATCTAAACTAAATAATCCCTCACAGGTATGCTGGAAGATTTGACTTCAATCACTTCAAGGTGATTTCAGGTCCTGGCAAGTTAATAATATGATAACACACACACACACACACACACACACACACACACACACACATTGCCACCCATTCATCTGTTGAAGAACATCTAGACTGAGTCCATAGCTTGGCTATGGTAAAAGTGCCATGGAAAGCATGGGACACTACTACTGTTTGGTGGCATAATCCTTCTTCGCCCATGAATGAGAAATGTAAGAAATGTCCCCCACAGGCTCACGTATTTGAACTTGATCCCCAGTGGGTGGTGTTAATTAGAAAGGAAGTGGAACCATTGAGAGGTGGAGCTTTGCTGGTGGAATGATGTCACTGGGTATAAGTACTGAGAATTTGTAGCCTCACCCCCACCTCTTATTCACCCCCTGCATTCTGCCTGTGCTTGGGGATATGACCTCTCAGCTTCCTGCTCTGGCCACCCGGTGTCACGTTTACCTATTGTTAAGGACTCTTCCTCTGGAGCCACAAGCCAAAATAAACTCCTCTACACATCACAGCAATAGAAAGCAACAAATAAGTGTATTCACTTAGCAGTGGTATGGAGTATAGTTCTAGTTTTGATTTTTTTCTTTTTTTTTTTTTTTTTTTTTTTTTTGAGTAACGTCCGTACTGATTTCCATAGCAGCTGCACTGATTTGCATTCCCTCTAACAATGTAGAAGTGTTTACTTTTCTCCCATCTTTGAAAATTTTGGGATTTCTTTACTCTCGTGGATATGCCAAAGATACTATGTCTGGAGGTTTTTCAACTTTCTCCAAAGCAGATGATGATATAAAAAGCAAATCATTTGAGGATAATCTTTCCTTCTGCAGAGCCAGGGTATTTTATAAATGCTTTATTGATTTATAACTCACACACTTTAAAACTTCACCTTTTTAGGTGTGTGTTTAAGTGGACTTTGGTCTTGCTGACTTACTTCATTATCCCCAATCAGAACAGCTCTGTCGGCCCACCTATGACTTATCTACCTGTTAGCTCTCATGCCTCACTCTCTTAGTACAACCTCCCAAGCCGGAATATTCTTCCTGGCCTTATGGCTGTCAGTTATGGGCGCTTCATATAAATTAAATTATACAAATCGAGTTTTTTTGTATTGTCTTCTTTTTAATTAGTATAATGTCAATCAGAGTTACATCTTTGGATTTTAGATTCTTATTTTATTACCTGGGATTTTTTTTTTTGTACTTTCATTATATAGCTGTCCTGTATTTGGTTTATCTTTTTATTACTTTATATTTGGTTATTTTTGCATCTAAGGTATAACAAAAATGTGTTGCACGCTTGTTATTGCATGATCTCTGTTTCCATATGTGAATAATGTGTGTGCATATGTGTGTGCATGTGTGCGTGTGTGTGTGTGTGCATGTGCATATGTGCACATGTGTGCATATGTGCACGTGTGTCTGTGTGTGTGCATGTACGCGCGCGTATGTGTGTGTGTGTGTATGTGTGTGTGCATGTGTGTATGGGCGTGTGTGTGTGTGTGTGTGCATGTGTGTGTGCGTGTGTGTATGGGCGTGTGTGTGTG